>PVKN010002233.1:0-44058 GCA_004027915.1 Capromys pilorides | reverse complement strand
TTCACTTTCCAGTTATCCTTGAGCCACACATCTGCTATCTTACAGTCCCATAAAATCTTCAAGCAGTTATTTAGGACTTAAATAAGTTGAGAGTAAATTATTAACGAATTTGTTTGTTTGTTATGCTCTACAATAGTCGCAGTAATCATTACTGTCACTTAGAATTTTTTATTTTTTATTTTTTATTTTATTATTTTTTAATGCATTTAGTACAAGTTCTCACTACACAGATCAGACTCGTAGTGATCCTCTTGTTTTTTGTCTTTCAAGAGCTGGGATTACAAGCATGTGCTGCCACCCCAGTCTCAATCGCCATCTCAATGTGCCTGAGGGGCAGAGTTAGCACAGCTTGTGGTGCTGAGGATCAAACCCTGGCCCCTGCGCTCTGCCTAAGCAGGCATTTTAGTCCACTGAGCTATCTGATTGGGCCTCTTTTTTAGCTTTTTCAAATGAGCATGTATGTATGTATGTATGTTTGTATGTATGTATGTATTTAGTACAGGGTTTTCAGGGTCTCACTACATAGATCAGACTCATAGCGATTCTCCTATTTTCAGTCTCCCAAGCACTGGGATTACAGGCCCATGCCACCATGCCCAGTCTCAATCCCTATCTCAGTGCGCCCCAGGGGGGCGAGGCTGGCACTGCACACCAGGGATCAAACCCAGTCCCTTTATCTGCTTAAGTAGGCACTTTAATCCACTGAGCTGGGGCCAGGGAGATAGCCAATAGAAACAGTGCTTGCCTGGCAAACTTAGGTCCTAAGTTCAATCCCCTAGTACCACAAAAAGAAAAAAAAATCCACTGAGCTATCTGGCTGGCCCTAAATAAGCTTTTAAACAGTACTTTGATACATAATTTTAAGATAGTCTAAAATCCATTTGACAACATGCATTTGTCAAAGCCATCTTTCTCTTCCTAGACCTTTGTAGAAAAATGTGATATTTCAAACTTTATTTAGTAATGTGCAAATAAATCTTTAAATTTCTTGAGCTTACCCTCTAGATTTTTACTTGAGCAGTTACTCATTGGCAAGACCAGATTAGGCACTTTAGACGCATTTAAGATTAAAACAATTTTTTCCAGGTACAGTGGTACATGCCTATAATTCCAGGAGACTGAGGCAAAAGAACCACAAGTTCAAAGCCTGCCTGAACAATTTAGTTTGTTTCAAAAAAGAAAAGTTTAGTGACAGCTAAAAACATTTCATATATAAAGTTAATGTTCCAAGAGTTTAATGTATATGCATTGTTTGTTATATTGGGTGTTTAATTTTAGGAGTCGCCTAAAGAAAGACTACGATGATTTCAGAAGACAACCTGATCATGATAAATTTACAAGAGAACTGTGGATTACTGAAGATTGTGAAGGAGATCCTGGGAAAGAATCTCCTAAAGTAGAAAGCAGTAAATCTGTAGACTTAACAGAACCTCTAGATGACCTGGAGAAAGATCACTTTGATTCAGGTAGATATTAAAAGTGTTTTACAGGGGGCTGGCAGGATAACTCAGTTGTCTAAAAGTACCTGTTTGGGCGCAGGGGACCCTGGTCCGATCCCCAGAGCCACATGCAGCACCACACTGCTCTTAAAGCGAGCCTAGCCAGCCCCCCGCCCCCCAAAAAACAATCCTTCTCAAAAGTGTTTTACAATTTTCATTAGGACAAAGAGAAGTTTTTGTTCATTGTGAAAGCAAAAAATAATCTGATCACTGTTTTTGTTTTGAGGTTGGATTGGGCTGGGCTGGGTTGGGATGGATTTGTTTTTGGTACTAGAAATTTAATAACCCAAGGCCTTTTACATTGAGTACATCCCCAGCCTTTATTATTTTGAAACTATTTCTTGCTATGTTGTTAAATTGCCTACATTAGGCTTGAATTTGTGATCTTCCTGCCTTAACTTCCAAGAGTTCTGGTGCCACCAGGCCCAGTTTGGTCAGAGTATAACTGAGTAGGAAAATCTAGTATATTTTGAAGAACTATACATGTCCTTGTAAGAAATTTCCTGGGAGTCATTATTACATTTCTAGGAGTTTCTGGAGCCAGTCCCTGATTCAGAGGTATAGGTTATATCATTGTTGATTGCAAATCACATGTCCTTGGTCTATTTGACAACCAAATTTTTTTTGTCCTTTTTTTTTTTTTTTTTTTGTGGCACCGAAGTTCAAACTCACAACCTTGCACTTGCCAGACAGGCATTTGTGCCACGGAGCTATCTCCCCAGCCCCTCTTGGTCTATTTGAAATGGTTTCATTCTCTTATTTTTTGAAGCTTTTGAATCACCCTATAGTAGATTTCTATCTATCTATTTATGTATTTATGTGTGTATTTGATATAGAATCTTACTACACAGCTGAGGCTCATAGTGGTACTCCTGTCTCAGCCTCCCCAGTGCTGGGATTACAGGCACCTACACCACACTAGATTTTGGTGGCCAGCATGGCACACCCAGAGCAAGGCCAGCATGACATGTAGCACTGGGGATCAAACCTGGATCCTTGCACTTGCCAGGCAGAAATTTAGATTGCTGAGCTATGTCCCCACCCCTACAATAGATTTCTCAATAAATTATCAGATTGACTTTTAATTGGTCAAAGACTGACTTAATTGATATTATTGTTACTCAACAGATGTTTTCTATAAACAAAATTCTTGTTTTATGATTTTCAGATGATATGAAATCAGAAACAGATTTTCCTGTGGCCAGAAGCAAGCTACTGAGAAAGGAATTGCCTTCTAAAGATGTACTAAGGACACTGCCTAAAACACTTAAGCGACAGTCCAAACAAGCTAGTTATCTAGATGATAGCACAAAAGAACTTTCCCCAAAGAAGAAAGCAAAGTTAAGCACAAGTGAGACGACTGAGAATTTAGAAAGTGATATGCAGATTGACTGTTTGAGTGAATCAAAACATACAGAACTACCATTTCCAGATTCATCTGTCTCATTGGATTCAGTACTAGTGTCTACTCTGCAGAAAGGGACCAAACCAATTCAGGCCTTGCTTGCAAAGAATATTGGGAACAAAGTGACCTTAACAAATCAACTGCCCCCTTCCACAAGTAGAAATGCTTCTTCTGTGGAAAAACCAGTTATGTCTCCTCCAGAAGCAAGCCCCATAAAACCAGCATTGACCTGCCTCACCAGTACAAAAGGTCCTTTACAGATGGTGTATAAAATGCCCTGCGGCCAGTGGTTGCCAGTAGATCTTAACAATAGCTCTGTAAAGATTCAGATGCAGCCTGTGGTGGACTCTAAGACAGGGGAAAAAATCATGCAGCAAGTTCTTATTTTGCCTAAAAATTTTGTGATTCAGCACAAGGAAGGAAAAACAGTTACAAAAGAAATACCGCCAGTTCAACAGAAAGGTACAGGACGTTGTTCATCTTTCTCACAGACAGCAAATATAAACTCTTCTTTAGCATCAGTTCTTGTCAATTCAACAGCAACTATTTCTACCCAACTGTCTAATACAGTTTTTAGCAAATCCATTATACCTTCGTCAAATATGAGTAGTGCTAGGTCACAGCCACTGTCACCAGTAACTTCTGTAAATAATTTATTAACATCACCAGTAAAGACTAGCCACCATGACCACGAGGTTGGAAAAATCAAGAATGCTGTGTCAGCAGCTACATTCCCCCAACCCATTTCTTCAGCCACCATTTCCTCAACAGTTCAGCCTCTATTATCAGCAACAACACTAAGTGGATCTACAAATTCTGGTAATTCCTTCAATTGTTTTGCACAACAAGCTGCTGATTCTTCTGAAACAAAGCAAGAACTAAAAACTGTGTGTATAAGAGATTCACAATCAATTCTTGTCAGGACACGAGGTGGAAACACTGGAGTTGTAAAAGTGCAGTCTAATCCAGATCAGAATTCACCTACCAGTTTGTCCTCAAGTTCAGTTTTCACTTTTGGTCCTCAACTTCAGGCATTTCTGGTGCCAAAATCAACAACTGCATCCTCATCTACTTTTTCACAAGTACCTGGAATGACTACATCATCCAGTTTCCCACCTTTTGGCCAAACACCAACTTCTGTTTCTGTTCCCTGTGAGTTTAATCCCTCTATGGGGAAAAATCTCAAACTTACACTAGGGCAACCCTCCAGCAATGGTAATTTGGGCCACGTGATAAATAAAACTTCACATATCTCCTCTTCTTCCTTAAAGTCTTCTGTTTCTTCCAGCACTCTACTACCTTCAACAACAAATAGTTCACTAAGTGTAATTAGTGTATCAGGAAATCTTGGACAAACTAATGTAAATGTGATTCATACTTCAACTAAACAGCAACAAATAGATTATATTACAAAAAGTTATCCCATTATTACAAGATCAGAACCAACAACAGCACCAAATGGAGATAAGATCAGTGGGACTCCTATTCAGAAATTTATGCTGGTATCAGCTCCATCTGTTCTTCCTTGTAGTACAACCACAGTTAATGGGACACCTGCACTGACATCTACAGGTGTATCTACTCAAAAATTAGTTTTTATTAATGCTCCAATTCCTACCAGCACTTCAACCCCCAGTGTTGTTGCAGAATCATTAAAACAAGCTCTTTCTCACCCCTTGAATAAAACATATGTAAAGACTCCTGAGCAACCCCAAATACTGTTAATTCCATCTACCGTGGGGGCACCAATAAAAATAAATTCTTCACAAACTGTGTCTCAGATAAAAGATGTGAAAATTGGACTAAATATAGGTCAAGCAATTGTAAATCCTTCAGGCAGTGTGCCAACTCTACCATCAATTAATATATTACAAAACGTAGCCCCAAAAGGAGAAGACAAATGTAACAAGACCTGTGTGTTACCATTGTCAACAAGTGGTAATTCAATTCCAATAGGCTCAAATTTTGTGAGTCAAAATACTACTATTAATGAATCATTGGTTTCCACAGCAAGAACAATAAACATGTTTTCAGTAACAAGAGCAAATGTTTCTTTGGGTTCCCTTTCAGTGACCTCATCCTCTGCTTCAGTTGGCACACATCCTCCTGTTTCAGTGAGCGGAAATGATACCGCTTCAAGAATTATGCCTATTTTGTCAAATAGACTTTGCACGCCCAATCTGGGAAACACTGTGGCTATATCAACTGTGAAAACAGGACACCTTGCATCATCTGTTCTGATTTCAACTGCACAACCAACAGTGACTCCTAAATGTTTAACATCAGCTTTGCAAATCCCTGTTACTGTTGCCTTGCCTACACCTGTGACTGTATCCCCCAAAATTGACACAGTTCCACATCCAGCAACAATACCAGGATCCACACTTTCTGTATCTCTTTCTAAAAGACAATCTCGGACTTCTCTCCAGTTTCAGTCACCAGGGATTTCAACTACAGTGCCAACAAATGTAAACACAAATAAACCTCAAGCTGAATTGTCGTCTGTTTCACCAAGTCCAGGTAAAATAATTAACATTTCCAGTTTTACTTCTCTGCCAAACCAGCAGATGTGCCCTGCTTTAGTGAAGTCAACCCCTACATACAGTTCTGTCCCAGGTAACTCTCCCCTTCACACTGCTACGGCACCATCAAGTGTACCTAGTCTGATAGCAAGTCCATTCAGTGAACCTTGTATTCAGCAAAATATAGTTATTAACACCAGTACACCTTTAGCACCTGGAACTCAGATCTTGATTAATGGAACCAGGTTTATTGTTCCGCCACAAGGTCTTGGAGCTGGGAGCCATGTTCTTCTTATATCTAATCCAAAATATGGGCCTCCCTTAGTTCTGAACAGTGGCCCAGGCATTCAGGCTACAGCAATAGATAACCCTGCCCAGAAGATCACACTAGCATCAAATAATTCTTCAAGTGGGCAACCTGTAAAACTTCCTCTAAAAAGCTCTACAAAAACTGTAAACTCTCTTGGGAATGCAAGTTCTCTACCCACAGTACATACAACACCACAGATTATAAACACAACTGCCAAAATTTCTGTTCCACCTCCTGTACCACCAGTATCATTGACTTCAGTAATTAAGTCTCCTCCAGCCTCCCTTTTAGGCAAGACAGCTTCTATTTCTGCCGTTTCCTGTAGTAATCCTCCGCTGCCAAGTAGCCCTTCAGTATTTCATTTGGACACATCTGTCAAAAAGTTGTTGGTCAGCCCCGAAGGAGCCATTCTGAATGCCATAAATACTCCAGAATCTAAAGTTTCTTCACTGTCTTCACCTCTTTCTCAGATTGTAGTATCTGCCAGTCGAAATCCCGCCTCTGTCTTCCCAGGTTTTCCATCTGGTGTAGAGAAGCCTGACACAGCTGCATCTTGAATTTAGACTAAATGAGCCAGTTTTTAAATAATGGGGCATTCTTTTAACTCATAAAAGTTTTAACTTTATTATGCTGTTGAAAACATACTATACATATTTGTGTATGTGTGTGCACGTGTGTGTTCACGTGCATATTTTAATGTATCTTTTCATTAGCTTACACCAAGACTTCCCCCCGCCCCCTGGGGAGGGAAAAGTGTTCCATTTCACTCATTGGTATGAGGTGGTTTTTGAAGCTTCTTTGTTTAAAGTACATGGTCAAGATTTACCTGTCTGTATAACAGAAGTTGAACTAAGTCAAGTTTGACTAGTTTAGAGTAAGCTAGCCTTTTGCACACTTATAATGACATGTTTCTTAAATTTGGACTATTGCAGCATATCTACGATACAATATTCTGTGTCCTTAGTGAAATTTTATTTTTGTTTCTGTAAAAAGAAATATATATATTTATGCATTATGAAAATGCAGTCCATGGTGTAAAATTGTACATATTCGTAAATCCCTAACAACTTGTACTAAATATATGTACAAAGAACTATGCTGTCTTATTTATGTTTTGTTTACATAATGTATAGTTTTTTAAGTATTTTAGTAATTTTGGACCAGTGAACTGTTAGCAACAATGCAGAAGAATCTGCATGTAATAAACTGAGTTGCTGGAATTTCTTTGTTTGAATACCATTTTAAAATGTGTTTTTGTTTCATTGAAAGAATACATGGTATAAATGAAGACAGTCCTTTGGGAAGAAGTAATTAAAGATGGGAAATTTGTACTAACAACCAGCATTTGTACAAGGTTTCATCATTTACAAAATTTACTTTTGTATCTTCTTTGATTTTCACATTACTTTTGATGGGTTGAGAGATGCATCCCACGTTGCCCAGCTCATAGGTGCTAGAGCCAGTACATGAGCCAGATCCTCCAAATCTTTTTTCATGCTCTACATTTTTTACACTGTTTCTGGTTTTAAGAAATCATCCTAAAGGCCAGGCGTGGTGGCACATGCCTGTAGTCTCAGCACTTGGGAGGCTGAGGCAGGAGGATCAGTGCAAGTTCAAGACCAGCGTCGGCTACAGAAGTGAACTCAAGGCCAGCCTGAACTGCATAGCAAGACCCTGTCTCAAAAAAATAAATTTTTTTAAAAAGAAAAAAAAAATCATCCTAGATTTCATGGTTTCAGACTTTTTAAAAAAATCCACTACCAAATTCTACATGGATCAAAATACATTTTTTTAGACCAATGTATTTGGTATCCTTATATATCATAAATACGTTTTTCTTAAACTTGTGTTAGCTTTTTTTTTGTACTGTTGACCAAATCCAGGACTTCGCACATGCTGTCTTAGTAACTTTTCTCTCATTGCTGAGAAAAAATACCTGATGCCCAGAATTAAGGAAGGGTTTATTGAGGGTTCAGACCATACTCAGGTGGCTCCAAGGCAGAGTGGCACAGGACAGAAGGCAACAGTTCATGCCAGTGGAAAACAAAAACAACAAAAGGGAAGCAGCAGAGAGCAGCCTCTTTCCCTCCCTTACATTGGATGTAGGCTGTCTACCACAGGGGTGGGTATAGCACTCACACCCATACTCCCAGCATTAGACATGAATCAGTCATTTGGGGGACATCTCCAAAGCGTAATACTAAGCAAGCACTTCACTGCTGAACAACATCCATAGCCCAAAACGTTGAGTAATTTCAACATTTTGTTGGGTTCTGGCACATACCTATGATCCCAGCACTCAGGCAGGACAAGGCAAAAGGATCCCAAGTTGAATCCCTGCCTGCGCAAGTTAGCAAGACCCTATCTGAAAATAAAAAAGAACTGGAGATGTAGCTAGTGCAATTGCCATTACTGAATTCTCAATACTGAAAAAAAAAATTTTTTTTAGATTTATGTGAAGTTACAAAGACTTACTTTCTCTAGGTAGATTCATTTTTAAATTGAGATTTTGGTTCACAGTGACTGATTTTCCAAAATAATATTTACAAATATGAATTTTTTAGTTTAGAATAAAAATGTGAACACCAGTGCTTGCTCAACTCTGTTGTTCCTAATTCCCATTACAGAGCAATTACTTAAAAATTTGATGGCTCAGCTGATTCTCAGGGTTTTGACTTTGTAGTATTTCAGAATATGCCTCATTTTAAATAAAATTAGCTTCTGTATTTATCTTATTTAAGTTCCTTATTTAAGGCACTCCTTTGTAGTGTACATATTCCATTTTTTGATCACCTTTAAGCCCCATCACACTGAGGTAGTCCGAAGTTGAAAGTACTAGAAGAGTGGCCTGAAGCTCTCTGACACTACAGCAAGCTGGTGCTGCCCAAGTAAAGAGGGTGTGAGCTTATTCTTGAAAAGTCACTGAAAGCTCTCAAAAAAGATATATTTATATCCAGCATGGTGCTGCATACCTGTGTTCCTATTCTTTGGGAGACTAAGGCAGGAAGATCATGAGCTGAAGGCAAGCCTGTGTTACATAGCAGGACCTCATCACACACAAAAAAAAAATCAAAAAATTATTGTAAGTACCTTTGCCAATCATGTCTGTGGTCTGCTCCATCATTCTTCACCTTTACTTGTCAGTTGATTAAGAAACCTGCATTTCACGCCAAATATCTCAGAGGACTAAAGCACCTGCTTAGGCAGATGCAGGGCCTGGGGTTCTCTGGCCTGCCGAGCCGGCCCCACCCCCATAGCGTGCTGGGAGGACAATTGAGACACGGTGGTGGTGCGCACCTGTAATCCCAGCGCCTGGGAGGCTGTAAACAGGAGGATCACTACGAGTCCAATCCACATAGTAAGACCCTGTAGGCCCTGTAGACCCTGTACTAAATACAAGAAGGGAGGAAGGGAGGCAGAGAGAGAGAAACAGAGGAAGAAAAGAAAAAGAGAAAGCAAGCAAGTTGCATTTTGGGGCTCATGGGTGATTTTTACTGCAAAGTTCATGGAAGTTATGCAGTAACTGTACACTCATCTTTTAAATCATTTCCTAAAGCTCAAAAGAATTCTGTAAGAATTTTATAGTTCTGTAACTTCAGAATTAATCCACTGAATTACCTGTGGCCTAATTTAAATGCCTGTGAAGGATTAAAACCAACTAATCACTAAATCTCTTAAAACCACAAAATCCAAAATCCTAATAAACCTTCAGAGTTCTCTCTGAACTACCGAACCTTAGAAGAATAAAACCCCTACTTAGGACTTAAAGAGCTCTTCAGGCTGTTCCTGCTTGCCTCTCCTCCATTTTAATCTACTCTCCTTATTCACTACCTTCTAGCATTTTAGTTCCTACAAAGTTTGAGACCCATCTAGGGCTTCCTAGGAGTCTCCCCTTGTAGGCCACTGTCTCCCAAGCAAATGGTGCACACTATTTAATCTATATTTGTTGGATAAGTGATTGGTTCCTTAATAAACTCTACTTTTTAAAAATACTTTTGAAGAATACTTTTTTTCTAGAAATTTAGCTAAATTAATGGTTTTATGTATTCAGAATTCTAAATGTTTTCTTTTGTCTCCACTTAGTAGGTATAGATTTCTGTACTTAAAGAATTATGAAGTCAAATTCCTCAGGTATTTTTGTGTCCAGTGTTACTATAAAGTATTTTTGTAAAATAATCTGGGGCTGCCAGATAGCTCATCAGATTAAAGCACCTTCTTGGGCAGACACGGGCCAGGGTTTGATCACCAGTGTGGCCCTGTCAGCCCCACCCCCAAGGCATGCTGAAATGGGTGTGGTAGTGCATGCGTGTAATCCCAGGGCATGGGAGGCTGAGAACGGGAATCACCATGAGTCCAATCTGTGTGGTGAGACCCTATGGACCCTGTACTAAATACCAAAAAAAAGAAAAAATCTGTAAAAACATATATAGAAAGCAAGAAAAGTGACCACCATGGTCCCTGAGGACATTCATGGTACTGAAGAGGTACATCCCACATGTAGATGAACCATGTGGATGTCTGTATTATTTTAAATGCTAAAAGATACCAAAGTAACAAACCACCTTCTGATGTAGTGCTTCCCTTTTAGTTCCTTTGATTATTTTCTTTTTCCTTTGGCTTTGTGATTAGTTTATATATGTATACTAAGTGGTTCTTTAGATCTCTACTTTCATTTTTTTTTTAACGTATTTGGTTGTTACAGGGTCTCACTACACCATGGAACTCATGGTGCTCCTCCTGTTTTCAGCCTCCCTAGCGCTGGGATTACAGACATGCACCACCATGCCTGGACTCTGTGGCCAGTTGAGCCCTCCCTGGAGGTGGGACTGGCACAGCATGTGGTGCTGGGGATTGAACCACGGTCCCTACACTTGCCTAATCTTGCCTAAGCACATGCTTTAGTCCACTGAACTATCTCACCAGCCCACTGCTTTCACTTTAAGTCATCAGTTTTAATGGTGCATTTAGTAATCGACATATACAAGGTCAATGAAAATGCTTGATCCAGTGAAACACTTATAAAAGAAATAGTGAATTTAAAGATTTTTAATATCAAAAACTTGAGAAGATGGCAAGTTAGCCAAATAAAAACTTGGATGCAGATTTCAGTTATCTGAAGTGACCATCACCTAAAGGTGATATTTTAAGTTATCCAAGAGTTTTGTTACCTGAGCCAGAAGCCTTACTGTGGAGGTCATGTATAACCTGCTCCTTTCATTTATATTCAAATACTTAGTAAACACTTACTATGTACAGCATGGTGCTCTAATGCCTGGAAAACCTGAAAAGCATGGTGTAAGTAGAGGAATGTAGAATTTTCCTTTTTGTTTAATTTGATGAGATAATCTGTGAGAAGTTGATAGTTGTGAAACAATATATGAAGTTATAGGGAATCAATTGTGTGTGTGTGTGTGTGTGTGTGTGTGTGTGTGTTGTGATTCAGCAGCACATATACTAAAAGTGTGTTTTATATCGTAAGATATTTTAAAAGTAATTATTGGCATAAATTCAAAGCACCCACCAAAATTGTAAATTCATTCTACACCTTTATTGAGTCCTATGTAATGCAGAAGATATTATGGGGACAATCTAGATGAGTAATAGCCCAGTTCTATCCTCAACAGGAAATAATGGACTTGTGAAGTTAAATGTAAAGGGAATAGAGAACTAAAAGAAGTGAGCTGGGAGGTAGGAGAGAAATTTTGGGGTAAGAGGTGGCATTTGTATTGGGAATAGAAATTTGTGTAGAACCTGGTCTAGAGTGATTCAGTCTGAGAAGCAGAGAGAACACACTAATTGAGTTTGAATGCAATACTGTAGGTTGAGGGGGCCAATGAGGAGTGATTAGAAAGACTGGGCTAAGTGGAAAAATAGTCTAAAAGTAATCGGGGAAACTTCTGAAGCTAAGGTGGTAACGTTCACATGTAAGATGGAAATCGTTCAGTTATATTGCAGTATTGCTTGAGGACTAAATGGAATAATTGATGTAAAATATTTTGGCAGCTGCTATCATCAGCTGGCTAGAGATGGGACTACATAGCGAGTTCAAAGCCATCCTAAACTACAGAGGACCCTGTCTCCAAACAGAAAAAAAGCAGTTTAACCAAAAAAGTTCCATTATTTTTAAGAAAGAAACCAGATATTGCCATTGACTTGAATCAAACCTGCTGTGACCCAGATGCCTGAGTTCTTACAATTTATCCTCTCCCTTTCTTTAGGGATGTGGTGATCAGAGGATTCCCCAGTTACTCTTGAGTCTGCCCAGAGCTGGCTGGGCAGCAGAAGGCCTATTTGGGAAAGCCTGGTATTTGACCTCTGCTTCAGCCAGTTGGTTAGCATTGTCTTTGCTTTGGTTAGTGAACTTTCTCTTAGGCAAGCTACCAATGAACCTTCTGTAGTTCTAGATCCAACTCTTTCCTTCATTTCCACACATAATACTGGTACATATTTATGAGGTACGGCATGCTATTTTGAGTCATGGACATCCTGAGTGATGATTAACTTAGGGTCATTAGCATAATCATAGCTTTCTCATTCTTCATGATTAATATTTTCAAGTTCCTTTTTTGCTATTTTGAAATATAAAATGCATTGTGAGTTGTCTTCAGAAGTGGGGGCTGCCTTCATTTTTCCTCCAGTATTGGGGATTGAACCAAGGGCCTTCACACTGATTTACATCCCAAGTCCTTTTTTTAGTGTGTGTGTGTGTGTGTGTGTGTGTGTGTGTGTGTGTGTGTGTCAAGGTTCTTATTAATTCCCCAGGACAAGGTCAGACTTGTCATCTTCCAGTGTCAGCCTTCCAGGTGCTAGCATTACAGATGTACCTCCCTCTGAATCTCACATCTCCTTCTCCTACTCACTCTCTTAGTTTCTCCCTGCTAGACTCAGACCAAGCCACTGTCCGCCACAGGTGGGACCCTATGTGAGGAACCCTGTGAGGAGAGCCTTGCGCATGGAGAGAACCGGCAACAGCTGGCAGTCGGGGAGTCTCAGAGCAGTCTAGAGCTCCTCTGTCAATGCGATGCGGAGGACTGAGTCCAGAGGAGGTCTTAAGACGGGAAGAAGTGGCCAAATGCCTGAGGATGTTTTCTTCATTTAGAAATCACTTTTGAAAAGAGATGGTGGGGCAGAGAGTAGCTTAAATGCTAACAAATGACAGAATTGGGACAGTTGGAAAGACATTTGAGTGTTTTGTTGAACGTCACTTTTTCATGCCATGTTTCCCCCTCAGTCTGATCTTCTCTTTGGTAGAAAATGCTAGTGTTATGCTTATGTGTCCTGTGACACAGATGATGTTAGGTGTTTTACTGACTCAGCATTAAGTAACAATTACATTTCTTTAAAACTTGAAAACTTTCTTACGGTGTCAAGGACAGCTTTTAAGTTTTCTGTGATTCTTGTTAATCCTCCTTTTTAACAAAGAAAGCAGGTCCTGTGTTCACAGTTATCTACACCCACTATGATCTTCCTAGGTTTGAATAAAAACAATATGCTTTCGTTACCTTCACTTTTAAATGCCTGTGCTTATGAGAAATGATGCTGGTTTTCCATTGAAGGTGATGATACAAACTTTAGTCAGACAGTGATGTGCACCTGTAATCCTAGCAGGCTGGGAGGCTGAGGATAGCAGGTTTGAGCCCAGCCTGGACAACTTAGTGACTTAGTGAGACTCTGTCTCAAATAAAAAGTTAAGAGTTTGGAATGTAGCTCATACACACAAAAGAGTTTGCGGAGCTGACTTTAAAAAAAATTGCATAAGTGATGAGTGGAGAAAATATTGCAGAAAATTAATGAAAATTATATCACTCCAGAATTTCTGATTATTTGTGTTTTTTTTTTTGTGTGTGTGTGTGTGTGTGTATGTGTGTGTGTTCTTGTGAGAAGGATTTGCAAACTAAAAAGAACTAAACTGTCAGTGGCGCACTTAAGACAATACATAAAACACAGAGCAAGCTACATTCTCATTTCCTTAGTTGAATTTTAATATCACTTTTAGTTAAAACTAAATTCTTTGTCTTGTGTGTGGCCCGTTCAGCCCACCCTGGGGGTGGGCCTGGTGTGGCATGTGGTGCCAGGGATTAAACCAAGGTCCCCGCGTTTGCCTAAGCTGCCTAAGCAGGCACATTAGACCACTGAGCTATCTCGCCAGCCCAAAATAAAATTTCTATTATTGACTATAATAGCATTGAGTCTTGAATTACAGTATGATTAAAAATGCATTATATGCCTTACTTAAGATATAGGATCTTTAAAGTATATCATAGTGTCATAGAATCTTAGAACTCAAAGCAACATGGTTGACATGGTACAGATGAGATAACTGGGTCCATCAGCTCTGTCATAAACATAGCACTTGTCATAATTCTGTGTGCAGTTCATGCTTGTCAAGATGTCACTTCTTTAAAAAACCTGAATAAATGGTAAATGAGCAAATCTCCATTAAAAAAAAAATCAGATGATTCCAGAACATCCATTTGAGTTCAATCCATTCCTCAAAGAATAAAAGGGTTATGGTTTAATATCATTACTACTAGCACAGAGAGCAAGTGTTACAGTTTATTAATGAAAATTTTTCATTTTAATACTTGTGATTATTTCCTGACTTGCTTAGTACTACTAGTTGCTCCATTTAGAATTTAATACTGGCTTAGGCCAGGTTGGTGGTGCATGCCGGTAATCCCAGCACTCAGGAAGCTGAGGCAGGAAAATTGCCTGCAAGGTCAAGTCCAGCCTGGGCTACAAAGTGAGTTCAAGGCCAGCCTAAACTGGATAGCAAAATCCCAACACAAAAAGACAGAAAGAAGAAAAAAAAGAAATTAACACTGGCTCGTTAGAGATACACCTTGTTGTTACAGCATCATGAAGCAGAACATTAGATGTCTGTACTAAATTAAAACTAAGATATGAGAGAAATTTCAGCTTTTCTCCAGCAGCTCACTGGCTCTCAGGGTGAATAAGGTGGTGGTGACTGTTCTCCAGAGAGTTTCTCATAAGCAGGTGGAGCATTAGGAACCTGTGATAATGAAGAAGGAGAATTTCAGTTTGGAAAAAGCACATATGTTTCTGGGAAGAGAGTAAATCGAAATGATTGATACATGCTTATACTGTTGTTGTGGGCTGGACCTTTTAAGTGTTCCCATCTTGTTTCTGGACCAAATGTGTGTACTGAAACATTACTGCTAGGAAAGCTGGAGAATAAAGTTGGTTAAGGACCCTACAATCTAAGAGGAAGTACACCTGGATTGTCAATGTCAGAAGGAGTCCCACATCCCAAAGAATTATTAAGGCCTGTTCCCAGTTAATATAGTCTTTACTACATCAATCCTTGTACTGTGTCCAAAGCCTCATGTACCCTACTACCAACTCAGCACCACCATGTCATTCCTTCACCGGATACTCATAGCAATCCCAGAAAATGTCACTGAGTGGGAAATGAGAGCACAGAGAAGTTGTCATTTGCCCAAGGTTACAAAACTAGTAAAACATGGAGCTAAAAATCGGTGCTCTCAATCATTGTGCAAGGTGGTGTCTGTGTCAGTGCTGTCTAGTCAAAACACAGTGCAAAGCCGGGTGTTATGCCTCATGCCTGTAATCCCAGCACTCAGAAGGCTGAAGCAGGAGGATCACTGTGAGTTTGAGGCAAGCCTGGGCTACATAGTGAACTCAAGGCCAGCCTGAACTACACAGCAAGACCTTGTATCAAAAAAAAAAAGTTCAAGCCATATATTTGTAAGTTCTAGTAGCAACATGTTTAAAAGGCAGGTAAAATTAATGTTAAGATATTTTAGTTAACCCATTTAATCATTTGAAAATATAATCATGCTTAAATACACATCATTAATGATTATTTGTATTTTCATATACTCTGATGAGTTACAATATAACAATTCAAGATATGTTTCCAGGGGCCAGGGAGATAGCTCAGTAGAATAAGTGTCTGCCTGGCAAGAGCAATCTCCTGAGTTCAATCCCCAGTACCACAAAAAAAAAAAGAAAGAAATGTTTCCAGTGTTTGATGACATATGGCTTGTAGCTACCCCATTCAATAGCACAACTCTAATTAATGATTGATACTTTTCCCTCTTGTATATATTTGCATTGATGAAAAAAGGAAAATTAAGTAAATACAATGAAAGGCTACTGTGTCAAAAACCAAGTTCTTCCTTTGGATCTTACTCAGTTTTGTCCATACTCCAGAAAAATCTGAGTATGAGAATACAACTTAAGAAAATATGTTTCCCTTGGCTTTTGTTTTTATTTCATTTTTGTGATAAAATAGAAAACATGCATTATAAAATTTATCATTTTGACCATTTTAAGAGTATAATTGAGTATAACACTCATATTTGCAGTATCCTTGCTTTTCAAGGAAGAGCTTGAACTGAAAGCACCACATGTGAAAACATGCAGAGGCGTCAGCTCAACCTACCAGAGCTTCACAGTTTTTCTCCTGAGAAGACAGTGTAGCGTCCTGATGGCCCAGCTCACCGTGCGCACATCTTCCCTGTAAAGTACCTGGAGCACCAGCCTCAAGGCTTTTGTCCTGAAATTAGGTAAAAAGCAATAGCTGAGTCCATTAGAGAAAGGAAGAGGCCAAAGTTTTAAGAATAGATTTTAATCTGGGTTCTGCCGCCCACTTGCTGTGTATCCTCAGGCTAGTTAATTTACCTCTCTTAATTCTAGTTTTCACTTCTGTAATAGGAAGATGGCTGCCTCTTAGCGTTGTAGAAATTAACTAAAGACAAAATTAACTAGTGCAATGCCTGACACCCATTCTTAATTTTTTTTTTTTTTTTTAGGTACTGGGGATTGAACTCAGGACCTTGTGCTTGCCAGGCAAGTGCTTATTCTACTAAGCTATCTCTCTGGCCCCCCATTCTTAATCCATTCTTAATATTTTTGAAGGGAAAGAGAAGAGAGAATATGCAAAATGAACATTTTACAAAATTATCCTCAAAAACTGAAGAAGGGGGGCTGAGGATGCAGCTCAGTGGTAAAGTGTCAGCCTAGCATACATGAGGCCCTGGGTTTGATTCACCAGCGCAAATAAAAACAAATAAAAAAGAGAGAGATTCTTAGCAAATATTGAGAAAGTTTATTACGGATAGACTTTACTTGCAATAAATGTTAAAGAGTTCCTCAGGGCTGGGGAGATAGCTCAGTAGAATAAGCGCTTGCCTGGCAAGTGCAGAGTCCTGAGTTCAACCCTTGGTACCGCAAAAAAGAGTTCTTCAAAAGGAAGAGAATAATATAGGTCAGAAACCCAGATAAAGAAAGGAAGACAAGAGAATAAAGGTAAAATAAACATTTTTATTTTTTTATTTTAATTGATCTAACATAGTTTGTTCACATAATAATAGCAATAGCATATTTGATTATATAGAAATGAGATGAATGACAGCAATTATCTAAGGGATAGGAAGCATAATTAGTGTTGTTTTATCACAAACACTCATACTACCTGTGAAGTGAGCTTTGATTAATTATAAATGCATATTTTAAATTCTAGTGCAAGCTACCGTTTAAAATAAAAACTAAAAGAAAGAAATATAAATAGAGGAAAAAGGAAGTCATCTAAAATTAAAAGCACATAAGGTAGAAAAAGAGTGGAAGAAACAATAGAAACAAAGAACCAGGGCAAAAAAATATGAAGTGGTAATATTCATGGTTGATAAGAATCCAGCTGTGTTAATGATCATTTTGAAAGTGAGTGATTTTAGCACACCAATTAATGAAGTTTATCATAGTAGATCAAAAACAAGTTCCAACTATTGTTATATATAAGAACCCATTTTATTATATTTATGTATTTATGTATTTATTTATTTTTGTAGTACCAGGGATCGAACTCAGGACCTTGCACTTGCCAGGCAGGCACTTATGCCACTGAGCCATATCCCTAGCCCCTAAGAACCTACTTGAAAAGACACAAAAAGTAAATGGGTTGAAAAATCCATGCTAATACTAATCAAAAGAAAGTAGTGTCTCCTATGTTAGTTGCAGAAAGAACAGACTATAAAGTAAGACTGGGGATAAAGACAGCACTAGATAATGGTAAAAAGGTTCATTCTCCTAGAAGACATTCACTGCACTTGACACGCATGCACCTAAAAATAGCAATAAAACACGAGAAAATAACTGTTAGACCTTCAGGGAAGTACCATTAACATCCACAGTGCAGTGGCTGTTATACTTGGAGATTTCAACATACTTCTACCAGAAGTGGACAAGTTCAGCAGGAAGAAATTAAGAAAGGACATAACTGAGCACACCAAAATCATCAATCAACTACATAGAATAGGCATCCATATACTTTTGTTACCCAACAATAGCAGAATACCTATTCTTCCCAAGCTCATATGGAACGCTTACCAAGTATTATGGTTCAGATATAAAATGTCCCCCAAAGTCTAATGTATTCAGAAGTGGGGCTTTTGGAAGGTGATTGATCATGGGGTACTATATTCATCATCAGTCGATTAATCCATTGATGACTTTATAGCTGAATGTGCTCTTAGGAGGTGGAGCTGGTTGGAAGAAATACATCACTGGGGAATGATTTGGAAAGGTATATTCTTGTCTCCCTGTCCTCTCCACTCTCACCCTGATTCTTGGCTGCCATGGATTGAGCAGCTTTCCTTGTTTATGCCCCTCCCGCTTGTTGTTTCTACCTGTGAGTAAGATGTACCTCAGTGTGAAGGCCTTGGATTCAACTTCCAGAATGAGAAAGAGAGAGACAGACAGAGACACAGAGAGAGACAGAGAAACAGAGACAGACAGCAAGAGACAGAGACAGACAGAATAGGCCTCTATTATAAAAATGTAATAATAATAATGATAATAATAATAATAATAGCCTTCTAGAATAAACCATCTGCCCTAAATGGCTTCTCTGGCAATTTCTATCAAACATTTAAGGAAGAAATGCAAATTCTCTAAAATCTCTTTCAGAAGATAGAAGCATTGAGAATATACTTATCAAAGACTCTGCCCAAATTCCATCAACAATAGATGTTTAATGAGTGGCAAAGAGTAGTGGTTAGGAGCATGGACACTGGAAAAGAGATTGTTTCTCTACACTATTTGCTCTGTTACTTACAGGTATTTAGACTTTGAACAAGTCATTTAACCTTTGTTTCCCCAGCTTTCTCATAGAGAAAGTGAGCAGTAAGATATTTAATTGATGGACTTAGCCAGGCGTGGTGGCACACATCTGTAATCCCAGCACTTGGGAGGCTGAGGCAGGAGGATCTGTGCGAGTTCAAGGCCAACCTGGGCTACAAAAATGAGCTGAAGGCCAGCCTGAACTGCATAGTGAGACCCTGTCTCAAAAAGACAAAAAAAAAAAATTGATGGACTTATTGTGACAATAAAACAAGTTTTAAGATTAAAAAAGAAATAGAAGCAGTGTAAGTGCTTTTATTTATTTATTTATTTATTTATTTATTTATTTTTATTTATCTTTTTTGTACCAGGAATTTAACTCAGGACCTTGTGCTTGCCAGGCAGGTACTTAAGCCACTGAGCTATTTCCCTCACCCATAAAACTCATTTTATGAGGACAGCTTTATCTTAAGATGAAAGTTAGAAAATGATATTACAAGAGAATAACATTGATGCAAACATCCTCAAGAAAATATCAAATTAAACAGTGTATAAAAGAATTATCCACCAAAAGTAAGTGAGATTTATTGGAGGTGTGCAAAGTTGATTGAACTTTGAAAAATCAATAATTGTAATTTACAATATCATTCAACTAAAGAAAAGGGCTGGGGAGATAGCTCAGTAGAATAAGTGCTTGCCTGGCAAGTGCAGGGTCCTGAGTTCAATCCCCGGTACTGCAAAAAAAAAAAAAAAAAAAATAAGGAAAGAAAGAAAAATCACATGATCATATCAACAGATGCAAAGACAGCACTTGACATCTATTCATGGTTTAAAATTCTCAATAAACTAGGAATAAAGAGAAATTTTCCTGATTTTCCTCAAGAATATCTAAAAATGTTTATAGCTAATGTCACATTTAACAATGAAAAAAATGAAACTCTGACTCATAACAAGAACTAGAGCTTTCAGGTCCTCCTTTCCAAGATGACGAAAAAAGAAGGAACAATGGTCGTGACAGAAGGGGCCACAGCAGCCGTCATGTGCAGCCTAGTCGCTGCACGAACTGCGCCCGGTACGTACCCAAGGATAAAGCCATTAAGAAGTTTGTTATTTGGAACATAGTGGAAGCCGCCGCCCCAAGCTGTATGTGAAGCTGCATTACTCTGCGAGTTGTGCCATTCACAGCAAAGTGGTCAGAAATCGATCTCGCGAAGCCCGCAAGGAGCGAGCACCTCCACCCTGAGTTAGACCTGCTGGGGCTGCCCCACGACCTCCAGCAAAGCCCACATAAGGGGAGCTGGGTCTTAATGGACTGATGAAACTCTCTTGAGAAAGACATAATAAATTGAAGGTTATACTTTTTTAAAAAAGAACTAGACAAGGATACACCCTATCACAGCTGCTTTTCAGTATCATACTGGAAGTCCTAGCTAGTGCAATAATCCAAGGAAAGGTAATAAAAGGCATATTGACTGGGAAGAAAGAAAACTGGCATCTCTCATAGGATTTGAGCGTGATCCACTCACAGTCCACTGCTAATTCTCTGCATTTCCTTCAGGCTCAGTGCATGTGTTACAGAACTGACTCCTGTACTGGCCACCAGACATGGCTTCAGAATCTGCATTTTAGCCAGTGCAGGTGGCCCCTCACCATGCATTGAGAAATTTATCACCATGAGATACAAATATGAATTGAGCTGTTGTCCAGGATCTTAAAATTCTAATTAAAAACTCACCAAAAGAAGTATGCACTAAATGTCTAGGTGAAAATGTAAAACTGACAAATATAAAAAAACAACTTCAGGAAGATAGTTCAGTCTTCTAAGAGCCTGCCCGGCAAACACAAAGATCTGGGCTCAATCCTCGGTACCACATGCTGTGCTGGCCCCCCACTGAGCAGGCCCTGGAACCCCAGGGGTACTGTGTTAGCCCCGAAACTGGGCATGGTGGCCATGCCTGTAATCCCAGTGCTGGAGAGGCGGAGACAAGAGGATCATGAGTCCAAGCTGCAGAGCAAGACCTTGTGCCAAATAAATAAATAAAATATTTTTTTAAAGTTTTAGGAGAAACAACTTCCAGTTTTGTACAAGTCATTTTCCACTTTCGGCTACAGAAACATGGTGCTGCAAAAATCAGTCCTTTTAAAATGTTTTTTGAAATTTGCAGAAATAGGTGACTAAGGGAAAAATGTTAGCCAATCTAAATTTTAACCAACCTTGCTAGCATTCTGTGATCAACAAAAGTCAGCATTTATGCTTTTCAAACTTTAGTGAAAATTGCGAGCTGCAGGTACTCAAAATTTATATTTATTGAAAGGTCAAACCGAGGCAGCCAACCCCACGTGGAGCACACTGACACGAGTAAAGCAGGTTTATTGGAAGCTCACGTGGAGGGCTGTCTCGCCGACCAAGACAGCCCCAAACAAAAGAGGTCAGGAGACTTTATAGGGCTTTGGGGGGAGAGTGAGCATGGGAGAAATGGAGGTCTTTTTTCTTTGTGGTTTGGCTCTGCATGGGGCCAAGGGGAAGTGAGCTGAGACCAGGGTACAAAACAGGGCAGGGTTGGGATTGTCATCTGGCCCCAACCAGAGGCCAAGAGGTAGAGTGTTTGGGGTGGGGTGCCTGGGAAACCTTGAGTCCCAGCCCATCACTTGGGAAACTTCGAGCCCTAGCCCATCATTTATTATTTGTATTTTTCTGCTTAATGGAATAGAAGCATTGGAGACAGAGAGACAGAGAGACAGAGAGAGAATAAAATCCTTAAATGTAGAACTAATACATAATTTTGTCTGAATGTCTTAGACTATTGATTCCCAACAGTTGATTCTCTTTTTCCTGGAGATATAAAAATTTCAAAAAATTTTTAATATTAGTTCAAAAAATAAATAGGAGGGCTGGTGAGATGGCTTAGCGGTCTAAGGTGCATGCATGGGAAAGTTTAGGCCAAAGCGCAGGGACTGCGGCTCGATCCCAGGCCCCATGTGCTGTGCCACCCCCCAGCCCCCAGGGAAGGCTGAGCCGGCCATAACACAAACAAATATGTAATGTGGTTGAAGAAAATAAAATAAACTTTAAAAAATAAAAATAAAAACAAAAAATAAATAGGAAAAGCATTTAAGTACTCAAGAATCAGGGAATGTAAACACATTGCTGCCTCATAAAAATTCCAGAAGCACTCTGAATCACTGATTTACATCTAGAGGAATGGAGTTGTGGTAGGGTAAATTTAAACTTTATTAACCAGATGTTCAGTGTCTGAACAGCATTAATCTGTGTGCTACCCCTCAAAGTGAATGAACTTAAGATGAGAACACTGACATATAGGGGAGAAAAGTCAAGCATCCGCCAAGACTTATGAATGATTAGAAGGCGAACACCAACACAGTGAGTTTTTATGGCATGTTTGCCTTGAAAGGCTAAGTCGTTGAATTTTTGATATGCCAATAGGCAAAAATATGGTGAAAAGAAAATATAGAAAAACATATATTAAATAAAAATTGGTTGTGTTATATCATGTTTCCACTTTGTCCATGTGTAGAACACAGCTAATGAGATTTGGAGAAATTAAAAATCTAAGGTCTCCAGGTAAGTCAGTGGTAGGCAATTAGACCGAACCCTGAAGCCACACAGTTGAGGGACTGCTGTGTGTCAGGTACTGTGCTAAGCACTGCAGGTACAGAGTCCTGGTTCATAAATGGGGACAGAGGGGATGGAAGAGGTGAAAAGGAGATAGCCAGGTAGAAGATGTCGGTACTCCATGGTGGAAGTACAAGGAGAGTTCTAGGATGGAAAGCAAGGTCCTCCCCAACACTAACCTGCTGTGGACCACAGAGAAATGTTCTCAAGTCAGGGTTCTGTGCCTAACCTTGTAGTCAAAGCTTCCCTTCTGTGTTGGTTTCTAGCTTTCTTGTTCAGACTCAGTGTCTTCTGCCCTTTCTTGTGAAATACAAATATACTAGAGGGCGCTTTGAGTGGTGTGTCAGCCTCCAATTTGCCCAGCCATTCATGGTTTGTCTTCTGCACACTCTGGTAAGGGATTCGGGACAGGGGAAGGCTGCCGAGCTTCTTAGCAAGGAAGGAAAATTGGAAAGTGCCTCTCTCCTGGGCCCTTTCGTTTCTCCAGATTGCCGTGCTCCCACCCTCCCCCCACGCCTGCACTCCTCTGCATTCCTCTGAATGAAGTGTTTGCCAAGTGCAGAATAGGACTTTCCAACATCTTTTGTGAAGACAGTTTTCCATCAGGTATCAAGCGCAGAACCTCTCCTATCCATGACAAGAAGAGAGACAATTGCAATCCTCCTCTCATTGCATCCTCACCATGGAGGAGGCTTCAGTGGGAAAGTACTGCCTGGCTTTGAAGTGAGTTGGCTGAGTTTTATCCTCTGTAGGCTTGATTGATGTGTCCCACTAGGGAGAACCTGGTGCCAGAAGAGGGGACCGGGTTGTTGTGTTAGCTTCCTGGTTACGTGTGTGAAAAGCATAAAGATGCTGCTGCCCATTAACTACCCAAGGAGGATGGAGGCCAGCGAAAATAAATAAATATACTTGGTACTGAATTCTCTCTCTCTCTCTGCATGTTCACAGGGGTCTTGGGTGTCCTGGACCACTTAGTGTGACAGAATCAGAAGAACTTGAAATTGCTAGGTAACCTATGATAAAGGATGTGAGCAGGCAAGGAAGGAGAAGCCTGCTGCCAAATGGGACAACAGAATCAACAATAATCTCTAGAACTGGCAAGACCCAAGGATTCTAATTGTTTTTTTGTTTTGTTTTGTTTTGTTTTGTTTTGTTTTGTTTTGTTTTGTTTTGTTATCTTTTTGAGACAGGGTCTCGCTGTGCAGTTCAGGCTAGCCTTGAGCTCACTTTTGTGGCCCAGGCTGGTCTCCAACTCGCACTGATCCTCCTGCCTCAGCCTCCCAAGTGCTGGGATTACAGGCGTGCACCACCACGCCTGACTTAATACACCATTGTTAAAGGAACCACAAACATTTCGTCCCCTGTCCTACAAACCCTCAGCACTCTGCTGCACATGGCAGCCAGGCACTTAGATTTGCTTTGAGTAGAATCACAGAGAAGAGGCGATTTCCTGCTGAGGTCACATATCTGGGCAGAAGCAAAAGAACAGTGGATTGAAAGAGGCTGAGCATGATGGTGCACATAATCCTGGAACTCCAGAGGGAGTGTGAGGCCAGCCTGGGCTATACAGGGAACTCAAGGTCAGCCTGAACTACACAGCAAGATCTTGTCTCAGAAAACAAACAAACCAACAAAAAACAACAGAAGTGGGAATTAGAACTAGAGAGAATCATGAAAATGCTATCCTACTCCTAGAAATTCAGAGAAAGCGGAAGGGGGTGTCCTTGGTCAGCAGGGTCCCAGCAATGGGGGCTTCACGTACCGTCAAGGCTCTGTATCCACTTCGTCTTCTACAGTACCAGCAGCCAATGAGCAGTAAAACTCCCAGGATCACCGTCAGAATGCCAATCCCTGCAGCCCTGGCGAAGATGCACATCCATTCTTTCATGTGGTGAAGCATGAACCGGTCTTCTTCCCTCAGATGGTCCCAAGTACTTTGCCACGCACACCCTGGACAGGAGCCCACCCCAGCCCTCCGACCCTCGTGCCTTGCCACAGATCCTGACTGAGAAGCCTCCTGGACTGTGCTCGTAGCAGCCCTGCCAGCTGCAGGGTGCCTAGTGACCAATCCTCACAGGGATGGTAGATTTATTAGGATCTCATTGAGAAGTGTCTTTTCTTCCTGTCGGAGCTGGTTTACAGCATTTTCTTTAAGTCAGCCCAGAAACAGGGAACAGAAATAGACACTGACTGAACACCTACTGTAAACCAGGAGGCTCTCTCATGCATTGGCTTTTTTAACCCTCATAATAACTCCAGCAGGTGCACACTATATATCGTCCAAGTTTCACAGATTAGCAAATAAAGATAGAGGTTAACTGGCTTGCTGCTGTCATCAGGAGCCATCAGAAGGCAGAGCCAGGACCATCTCTACCCAGAAGTATGCTCACTCTGGGGAGAACCTAGGTGAAACCCAGAGGGAAGCCACAGAGCACCTGCAGCAGAGCTGGCCCTGGGCGCAGGAGGCCAACCCACTGGGGACCTAAGCGTCCGCCTGGGCACTGTGTCCAGCTGCCTGGGGCAGTGGGGATTCCAGTGAGCATAAGCCT
The DNA here is from genome assembly GCA_004027915.1 of Capromys pilorides. Taxonomy (NCBI): domain Eukaryota; kingdom Metazoa; phylum Chordata; class Mammalia; order Rodentia; family Capromyidae; genus Capromys; species Capromys pilorides. The sequence goes on along the minus strand of PVKN010002233.1, from coordinate 19,035 downwards.
GGCGAGAGGACAGGACAGTGTACTGCCTGGGTACAGCTGTCAGCGAGCTAACATCCGCCTGACTTTGCATCTCACAGCATGGTCCACGTTCACAGTACTCCATGTTATCTATGCCTGAGCACTTGATAGAAGGCTCTGCAGAACTAGGAAATTTATTTTTTTAAAAAGGGGAAGGTTGAACAGAACTTTCTGGAAAAAAATTTTGCCCAGTACTACCTACCAGACTATCTCGAGGCTACTAGATATCAACGCTGTTATTTTATGTCCGACCCTAAATGGAATGGAGAGAACCACAAGATAGCAACAGTACATGTGAGTTCTGACCTAATCGTGTGGCCCAGTCTACCCATTTTATAGCTCAAGAAGCTGAGGCCCACTGAAATTCATCAGCATTACCACCACCCCAGTGACTGAGCACTGACTTGCGCCAGCCACTCTGCTAAGCACAACACATACATGCCTTTATTTCATTCTCTCTGCAACCCTGGGATATGTATGGTGATCATTTCAGAGCTGGCATTAAGTTGGTCAAATAGCCAGGGTTGCACAGCCGGTAAGTGGCAGGACCAGCGTTCACAATAACAAGCCCTGGACACCAGTCTAGGGACGGCTAGAATCTGAGACGGACCCAGGTCTCTTGCCTCCCAGGTTGGTGTTGGTGTTGGTGTTTGTCCTGCAAAAATTGCTGGTTCTTAAAATGAAGCTGTCACAGGCGCTTTCAAAGGCCCTCGTGACTGAGGCGTCTGACCAAGTTCCCAGCATGCCTAGGCTCCGATTTGACTCTGTGATCTCCCCCTGAGCTTCCTGACACAGACGGAGCTCTGTTCCAGCTCTTTACGCAAGATCACGTTGTCCTCACCACACACCCAAAGATCAAGAGCGTGGATATGCCAGATGCACTAGAGCATACCCCTGCCCAGTTTGGCCAGGATCCTCACTCCACAGCCGTCACCTGCAATGCTTATTAAAGTGGTACTGAGTCACCTGCCATGATAATTACAGAGCACACGAAGGGCTCCCCCCTTTACCTGCCAACATGGACTCTCAGCACCTAGAAATCCACACGTGAGCAGCTCTATGGGCGGTTTACGCCCTCTGCCTATGAGAATCCCTATCTTCTGAGTCTTCAAAAAGGCAGGTCACACTCAAAGCAGATGGGTTGCTCTTTGGGCTAGATAGGGGGATTTATTGTACATTCTTCTCCCTTGTTTTATCTGCTGGCAAGATTGTAAGAAGGATGGATATCTTCCGAGAATTTCAGAGGTATGTTGCTTCAATGTAGCCGTCCCTATCTCCCTACTGGAACAAGGTTCTTTTTATTTTAATCAAAGCTTTCTCTCTTTTTATGAGAGAAAATAATAATGGTTAATACGTTATGTATCTTCATCTTCAAAGTAGTTATTTGGAGTACAAGACATAGGCAAACAAAGAAAAAGAATTCTGTCTTACAAAGAAGAAAGAGCTATTAGCACAAAACTCTTCTCAACAAATTAAGAAAACATAGTATAAGTGAAGCCAATTAGCGTATCATTAAAATACTTATGAAAGAGCAGAATAGGTAATTTAGGAGAGTTATTTGAACTTGTCTCTACTGCCTATCTATCTCTGGGCAGAGATCTTTCGAGAGAGAATAGTGGCGGCCTTGTGCACAGTTACATTCTCGATTGGTCTCTTTCACTGACTTGCACAAAGTCACACAGCTCCGTGAACTCAGTGGCTCCAATAGCGACCACAGTGCTGGAGGCTTAGCCAAGCATTCTGTCCCTGCAGGGACAGTTCCCACCATACTGGTCAGGCGGCGACTCTTCTTTTACCCTAGAAGCTAGAGACTTCCCTGTACTCTCAGGGAAGACGCCCAAGGATGTCCATGAGCACTCTGCTTAGCAATCAAAACATAGAACACTGTGCCTTCAGTCCAGGGGCTCCTTTACGTGGTCATAGCATTAAGCCCCACGGGTTCCTAAGTCAGCTGCTGTCACCTCCTTCCAAACTCAACTTTCCGTGCTGTGTGGGAGATGAGCTCCAAGCCTCCCTTCTCCTTTGCCCACTGACTTCATGAGAGGCCCTACAGGGAGATCGACAGGACCAGAGGGAGGCCTCGGGACCAGGAAGAGCTGTCTTTCCGGTGGCTTCTTGTGGTTAGCACCACTGCAGCAGCAAGACTTCACTGCCAGGCTCTGTGTCTCGCTCCCGGAACCAGCCTCATGAAGCCCCTTCTAGCTTCTTTTTATTGGGAGTGTGTGTATGTGTGTGTGTGGCGGGGGGGGGGGGGGGGGGGTATTACACTGGGATTAAACCCAGGCTCCCCTCGCTGAGCTACATTCATCCCTAGTCCTTTTCTATTTTTACTTTCAGACGGTTGCATCTATAAGTCACTAAGCTGGGTTCAAATCTGCAGTCCTCCTGTCTCAGCTTCCCAGAGTGCCGGGATTATAGGTGCATGCCCCCCACTGTGCCCAGCTAATAGCACTTACATCTGCTAAAGTTCTACTCTTATCTAACTCTCCCACTGGCTTATTAGCTTTTTCAACGATAAAAGTACCATGTATCTGGGCTGGGGAGATAGCTCTGTGGCACAAGTGCCTGCCTGGCAAGTCCAAGGTCATGAGTTCAAACCCCAGTCCCGCCAAAAAAAAAAAAATTACCGTGTATCACATACGATGCACAGCACCACAGAAACGCTAATTATTTATGTTCTTGTTTTTAATTAATTCTCAGTGGTGTGGCATCCTTTCTGCACCACTGTCATACAGCAGCGCGGCACCACCTGCAACCTGGAGTTAGTCTGCAGGTTGAGTTCCACACCACCACCCCTCCCCGCTCTCGTCTACACTGGCTCTTTGGCACCTCAGCTTCATTCTGTTCACGAGTCACCTTCTGCAGCCTGAGAGGAGCTGACAGAACAGGGCTTGATGAAAGAAGCCTCTGGAGGTGAGCAGAAGTCTGTCAGTTTGGGGACTGTGGCTGCTAAGGCTCAATAGCTATAAATGCAGACAAAGACAGAAAGACCCAGCTCTTCATTATTCCTTGTTTCCTGCCTGTTTGGCCCAGAGAAAGGGGTGAGCCCTCTGGAGAACCAGAAGTCTCCTGCTCTTGTTGCTATGCTTTTTACTCTCTGGGGAAATACACACCAGGGAAATTTACAGATGGCCAAGTGAGGTGGAAGGCAGCAGGCTATGCCCACAGACAGCAAACCGGGAACCTGCTCAGTCTGGTTTTGAACTTACTCTTCAGTTGTGATGTAAGCGTGACCATGCCCCTTCCCGGGATGACCATAGCCGAAGTGACCCTCTTCTCGTGGCATCTTGTGGGGTCGGAGCGCAGCACACCTGACAGGACACATGGACACCGTTTAGCGAATTCAGTGAATCCCACCTCCCATTCCATAAAGACCCACTAAGATACTGTAGCCACTAGTGACTCATGGGCCCTGGTTTCTCTCTGAAAAGATTTGTACTTACTTCTTTGTTTATATGAAGGGCTTTTGAAATACTTGTAGTCTAGGCTTCTAACCTTTTCCACTAATGGAAAAGTAAATTTGAAGAAGAAAATATAAATGAAAACAAAATAACTCTCAAACTAGGCTATTACTTGGCAAAAAAAAATTTTGACTTTAATTTGCTTTTACTTTTTTTTTTTCTTATTATTTAGTAGAAGGTCTACAGGGTCTCACTACACAGATTGGACCTGTAGTGATTCTCTTGTTTTTAGCCTCCCAAGCGCTGGGATTACAGGTGCGCACCACCACGCCACGTCTCAATCGCCCTCTCAGCACATCAGGGACAGGGCCGCCACAGCAGGTTGGGGATCAAACCCTGGCCACTGCACTCTGCTTAAGCAGGTGCTTTAGACTGCTGAGCTCTCTGGCTGGCCCTAATTTGTTTCTACTTTAACTCTATCCTGTAGACTTTTAGAGAAAGAGGATTTGTATTCATTCCCTACCTTCGCTGACCCAGAGCAATGGTTAACAGGAGTAACTTCTCTCACAGGTTACACTTTGGTACAAATGCTGGACAAACAAAAGACTGTGGTGAGATAAGTATTTTCTAGAGTCTGATATGGGGCATGAGGCACACAGTGCAGCATCCCTTGGGGAAAGGAGACTAAAAAGGACTAGGGTGTGACATGTACATGCACCAGTCGCCCATAGTGAATACATCCATTATGTGTTGCAAACATGGGCTTTGAAAGGGAGATAGTTCAACAGCATAAACGCCTGCTTGGCAAGTGCAAGGTCCTGAGTTCAATCCCAGGTACCAAAAACAAAAGATAAACAGGTCCACATTCCAGCACGGGAAACCACACTGCACGCGCACGTCACCCAAAATGGGCCGTGGAAGCCCAGCGCCTGACATTGTCCAACAGATTGTTTTCCCTCCCACCTCTATCAACTTCTGCTTCTCTCCTGTTCAAGTCTTATGACTGAGTTTAAAGAAAAAAACTGTAGCACATGCAAATGAATAATAACAACAACAAACTCCTGAAACATAATTATCATGATAAAAGTAGCTCATTAAAAGTCAATAGCAGAAGCCCCTCTTCTTATTATTGTGCGATTTTCCCCCTCTTTCCCTGTGACTACTAAAGTTCTGATCCCCAAATGGTTATATTAATAAGCTCCAACGTGCACAACAGGGAGAATGGGAGAACAAAGTGCGGAATTTCACCATGTGACATCTTTCCATTGGGACCATTTAATATGTAATTGTCCTTTACAATTGTTAAAAAAATTACAGTTGAACTCACTGAGCATCTCAGGTGGATGATATGATGATACGGCCTCTGTTCAAATTATAGGCAAGAAACTCAATTCTGCATTAAATGACACATCTGTACCCCAGGCTCAGAGCCTTGGGAAACAGCGTAGGGAAAGCAAATGTCCCCTCACCCTCAAACCAAGAGAAGTGCTCCTTCAAGCGACAGAATACACCAGGCCTGTCGGGGGTGATGACACATAACCTGTAATCCCTGCACTCGAAGGTTAAGGCAGGAAGATCACTGTGACTTCAAGGCCATCCTGAGCTACCTAAGTGAATTCAAAACTAACCTGAACCACATAGCGAGACCTTGCCTCAAAACACACATGCACCTCGCAAAAAAAAAAAGAATACCCCCTGCACAGAGAGAGTGCTTTCACTAGCAGACAACCTCTGGAATAATTGCTATTCTTGTTGGCAGTCACAGAGAACTGAGAGACTTTAAGGAGGCTTTGTGGGCCCTGAGAGATTGGAGGTTTATAAGCATTGAGGAGAAACCCTGCTGACCATGAAGGCACTTGGGAACTGGAAGAGCCCCCCAGCATCTCCAAATCCTGCTCTGGGAGAACAAGACTAAGATTCTGGGAGAAGGGATGTTCTTACCTTCCTTGAGTGGCCCCTCACTCGCTGACTGGTTTTCACTCTGTGTGTGTGTGTGTGTGTGTGTGTGTGTGTGTATGTGTGTGTGTGTGTACTGCTTCTCTGACTCTTAATCTTTAAAAAAAATTTTTTCTTGATCTGGAGTCCCATGATAGTCATGAGTTTGGATTCCTGACGGAGTTGTCTGTGATTGCTTATTTGGCATGAAAGAAACCAACTTCATTTCACCCTTAAAAAAAAAAAAAATCAGAGCTCACTGTGGCCTTTGTTTTTTTCTGATCTGAAAGCTGCATCCTAAGGGAATCCATTTGTTAAGTGCTAATCTTCCTCTGTAGGGTGGCCAGATAAATACATGGAAATCCCAGGGAGGCTGTAATTTCACATAGACAATTAGTTTTTTAGTGTAACCATGTCCCATGAATTTTTTAATGTAAATATCTCCCGTATTGCATCAAGACATATGATTTGTTTTTTTGGTCTGAAATCCAGACTTAACCAGGCTCTCTATATCCCCTCTCATCTCTACCTCAAAGAGTTAAGAGACGGTGGGCTTAGGTCTGAAGATACTCTAGTCCCACACTCATATTCAAGAAGAAAAATTAGAAGATCCCTGAAATCTTCTAAGTTGGGCTCCCTGAGTTCTTTGTGATGGTCCTGGGGTTGGCTGTCTACTGGAAACAGTGGGTTTCTATACATTTCCAAGGGATATATATGAAATTCTCTTTTCCAAGGTGGAATATGACCTAGTTAAAAATCTAACAAATCAGGGCTGCTTCTACCCTACAAGCCATATGTATAAAGCCCACAAGCATTTTTATGGAACGCAATGGTCACTTGTTGCTGTGAACAAAACAATAAAGCAAAACCCGCAGTAAAATTAAGAAGTATGAGAGTCTTCACTGGCAGAGGACCTGGGGGCAATGAACACATAGCATCCAGGACAGAAAGCCTTTCGGATCCTCTGACTTTCCGATTCCTACCTTGGGCTATGGACAAGAGCCGCCCTGTGTAAGGGCAGTGTCAGCCTTCTGGGAACGACACTGGAGTTATCAGCAAGTGACAAATGAAACAAGGGTTAACCTTTTGTTGTTGTTGTTGTTTTGTTTGTTTGTTTTTGGTACCAGGGGTCAAGCTCAGGACCTTGCACTTGCCAGATAGGTACTTACTCCTCTGAGCTGTCTCCCTGGCCCCATGGGGGAAATGTTTAACATACCTAAATCAGAAGGAGCCAGGCATGAAAAGGTGGAGGAAGCAGGGCTAGTAGTATAGGTTGATGGTACAGGAAGCTTTATTGACATTGAGTTTTTTGGATCGGCTGCCAGACGGATCTTCTGTTGCAGACCATCACTGGACAAGGGAAGTGAGTGTTCCTTTACAACAGCCTGTTTTCTTTCTAAATGATATTGATCAGTGGGTTCCAAGAGCTATCCAGAGATGGGGAAGAGGTTTTGCTTGTGTCATTGAAGATGCTGGAGAAGTAATACGGGGTACCGGCTAGACAAATAAAACCCAGAAAATGAGTAAGCGTAAACATTGTGATATAAATCCTCCAATTGATGAGAAGGAAAGACTCACTTTAAATAGGACATCATTAGGATGCCCTCTTCCTAAAACCCAGCAATCCCCATTACCTACCTGGAGACAAATCAAAAAACTCACACAGGAAAGAGAGAAGATACTTGAAAAAACACATCAAGAGAAAAATAGTACTAACATGTTTCTTGCTATGGTGGCTTTATTGTCATTTCCGGTAAGTATTAAAGATAATTTTAGTTATTTGGTTTATATTCCAAATCCACCATACAACAGAAGAGTTCACTGATGGAAAAAGTCTAGTAAGCTCTTTTACCCATACCATTGCATGTCACAATTGCTCTTAATATGCAAGTCTAAAGTTCTTCTATTAGCTTTCACTTTTCTAGGGATAACATCTATATTCTCAGGACAAGAACCAGAATCTAACTTCCGATACAACCATGTCACCCGTGGCAGGACTCCCCTTCCATGATGCTGTTCCAACATTTGCTGGAGGTGTTAAAGAGGAGAACAGGGGGAGTGAATGAACTCATGTTAGCCACACTCTTAAGAATAATGACCATCACCGCTACAGCTGCTGCAGTTGGAGTGGCGTTGAGCCAAGGCGTACAAACTGTTTATCTTAAGAAGTCAGAACTACGGACTTTTCAGGAATGCACGGACTCTAAAGATAAAGAACTTGGGATAGATTATTGCTATATCGAATTGTTGACCTGCAGTGTGTTGCTGTTGAGATGCTGCCTCGTCAATAAGAATTGATGATACTTTCGCGAGACGGTTGTCAGAGTTGTCTGGCATTGATCTGTCGCAGATGGTATTGAAAACCTTGATCCTTTGTATGACGCCCCATGGTTTAGTGGAAGCATAGTGGTGTGTGATCTCTGTGTTGTTTGGTGATGAGGACAGATCCATCAACAAGTTATGGATTGATAATCTGTAATCCTCGCCCTGATTTTTCAAAAAATAATAAAAGTGGGGAAATGTAGCCTAATTAGCATTTCAAGAAACAGAGTGTAATGAATGGGGCCCAGGGACAGCTGTGGTCTGTTGCTGAAAATTCTGGAAAGCTGGGATAGAGGAGTCCCGGAAAGCTGGGACTCCAGGTGATGGATGGCAGCTTCACCTGTGGGCTCTCTGTTTGTTACTTTCTCCCTTGGTTGGAATGCTATTGGTTGACCGCTGAATGAACCCGATAGGAAAGGGATGGAAGTTAATGGAGATCGTGGTCCTGCTCATGACTAAGCACATAGTCTTCCTTTGCTGAAGTGACTACGCACAGGATCACACTGACTACCCTAAATGAAGCTGATTTGCTTCAGGAGTTCTTTGCTCACTGAGGGATGAATCTCAGTCAGTCCTCTGAGCTGCCTTCATCAGGTCTTCTCATTGTTCCTTTCAGCACTGACACATAACATTACAACAGAACAACTCATGCAAAGCCCTGAGGAATGACAATAATCATAAAATGGTCTGGGATCCCAGAACTGAGGCTAGCTCCGGAGATTTTTCTACAGAAATTGAGAAGAATACAGCCTTTGGTGTCAGCAGATTTGAAGAAAAGCAAATTCAACCTGAATCTCAAGGTGATGCCTGGTGACTCCCAGGAAGCTCTGGTGGTGACTGGAAAGAAGGCGCCAGTCTGGAGCCGAGAAGCTCGGGTTTGCATTAGGCAGGACTCTCCAACTAGCCTGGGCCCAGGGATCACTGGTGGCAGTAGAAGCCACTGATCTGCCTTCTGGCACAAGCTTCCACTCATGTCCTCGGGTGGTGTGAGTTGATTTAGGGAACCTGAGGATGCCCTGCGATTTTCCATGATGGGGACAGCAAGGCAGCTGTCACCATGCTGTTCCCCAGAAGGGGTCCCTGCCTAGAGTCAGCATGCTGGCCATGCTCCAGCCTGTCAGGTTATGAGCGCTCCAGCTAGTTTGCCTTTTGAAAACTCAGGCGGACGACCCTGATCAGATTTTTCCCATGCATCCCCTTGGAATTTTGGTTTGTAGCATTTGAGCTGCCCCATCCTTCAGGGTTACATGACGAAGCTAAACTGTTTGCTGCTTTTTCAAGTAAGGGTTCATGGAAAATTCAGCCTGAAGACCTGGCCACACCCTGTCTTCTAGGGCCCCTGGAAGTTTCCCCTGCCTCAGCTCTGAGTCACAGCCGGCCTACTTCAGGTCCTACCTGCTCCCAACCGCAGCTCTTCCAGGTGAGTGCTGGCTTTTCCCTGGCTCACATCAGAGGCTTGAGTCTGAACTGCTTGAACTTCATCTCTCCGATTTGTGTGTCCTTGAGCAAAACTTCAGTGTACTTGAGAAACCTCTGGAAGCCTCACGTGGGCTGAAGATGGAGCTAATATCTGTTCCAGGTTCATTGTGAGAGCTGGATGTTTCCTTCTTGGTATAGCATCTGGCCCAGAACATGCTTAGCAATAATAAAGTAAATGGTTGCTATGAGACTACCCACTCCCTGCTCCTTGGCCCCAGTTTAAATGACTGCTGCTTCAGCCCCAAAGTTAGAACTTGACCCTTAGGACCTTGCTTGTAAACGGCTAGTTCTCTGCTGCCACCTAGTGGGCATCTATCCCAGTGCACCATAGGAAGAGACCAGAGACACCTCTATCTTTGCATAAGGCTGAGCTTTTACTCTCTCTCAAACACACCCCAACGCCATTGCTACTGATGTGATCTGATCTCTTGTAGAGAAGACAAACAGTTGGTACTCCGAAGGCAGGCAAGTAGGTAGCTCAGGAGTGCCTAAGGTAGACTGCGGACAGCACCTCTGCCCTGTGCCACGTGGGAGCCTTGAGTCACGGCACTCAGTATGTGTTTCTGTCAAGTTATTCCAGCCCTCTAAGTTTCAGTATCTTCATTTGCAAAATAGAAATAGTGAACAATTACAAGCCAGGCATAGTAGTACGTACCTGACATCCCAATGTTTGGGAGGCTGAGGCAGGAAGGTTGTGCATTTGAGATCAGTCTAGACTGCATGGTGAGACCTTATCTCAAAAAAAAAAAAAAAACCAAAGTGTCATGAAAATTAAATACAATCATTGTTACGGCTTGTATCTAGATATCCTCCCAAAGCCTCATGCAGTTATAGCCAGAGCTTTTCAGAGGGGGCTGGATTTAGAGTGTGCGGTGCTCAGGTGAAAGATGAATGATTACTGAATTAGTCCAGGGGCTGCTTTGGCATAGTCCTGGCTGTGGATTAGAAGCCCTCATCCCCGTGTGGGCTGACCCTTAGGGCTAGGAGCCTGGATAAAATGTAAGGGACAGAAAGAGGGCGCTGTTGTTGCTTACTGCTTGCTCTTTTGCTGTCTTCTGCCCGCCATGCCAGAGGCTGTTCCTCCTCTGTGACGCCCCTCTGTCATGCCTCCCTGCTTTGGAGCCAGCTCATTATGGACTGAAACCTCTGCAAACTGTAAGCTAAAGTATACCTTTCCTCCTTTAGCTTTGGGTGTTGGGTATTTTATATCAGCCACAAGAAAAGTAACTAAGACAGTCAAAAGGAACGAGTGCAGTTCCAGGCAAGTGACTGAAGTAGGAAGACTGGTGCTTCTGGGAATTTCCCAGGAACATGCAGAGGGAGAGAACTAGTGGGTAAGCTAGGCTCACAGGCCCATCCCTGAGTGGCAGCCAGCTAACAAGGTCCTGCCTGTGGAGGAAAGATCTGGGCTGGAGAGGTCCTAATGATAGAGGGACAGTGATGACAGGGAGAGAGGACAGAGCACAGGCGGTCTAGAGGGGCTCAGTGGGGAAGCCCGAGAGAGGCTCTCTCACCAGGCACTCGCGCCTCAAGCACTGGCTCCTGCAGATTCCCTGTGATTCCATCTTGGAAGGAGTTGGGCAGAGCCTCATCAGTTCCCGATTCATTAGGCAAATAGCGGCTTCACCCCAACATGTGTGCAGAAGGCGGCTCCTGTGTGAGCAGGTGACCCATCCTGCAGGCTGCGCTGGTGGGCAGAGAAGCTCGCAGGCAAGGCTGGAATGTGTCAGATCCCAAGCCCTCCTTTTAAGCAGTCACCATCAAGATGGACTAGATGTGTGTGTGTGTGTGTGTGTGTGTGTGTGCGCGCGCGCGCGCATGTGTGTGTTTAGTACAGGGTCTCACTATGCAGATCAAACTTGTTTTTTGATGTTTTGTTTTGCATTTCTTTATTTAATAAGCCGCATTTTTCAGTTGAACCTGGGCAAAATGTGAGCCCCTGAATCTGTACAGTAGTGTTGGTGGCTAGACCTAGGGACGTCCAATGTACCTCTGCCAGAATCCGCTAAGGCTCTGAGGGTGCCAGATGGATATATGACATCGAATGGAGATGCAGGTGTGGGGCACTGAGGTAACGACGGCCCAGCAGAGGTGGACAGCAGGACTGCCACTAAGAAAGGTGCATCTAGGGACACAGTGCTTTCCGGAAGCAGTGTTTCTGTGGGGGCTTTTGCCACCTACTCCTCTGAAATCTCTCCTGCCCAGTGCAAAACGGTGGAGCTGCCTGGCCTGTGGATCTTTCATGCTGAGGAATCCCAGGAGCTGAGACAGTGCTCGTGGGGTTTCAGAATAAGGACTTTGTTCTATGACAAGATGAGAAATAATGAGACTTCAGGGCATGACAGAGCCAGCTGGCACTAACTGCTTAGTCTCCCATTGGAGGAGGTAGGGTACAGACCCAAGACCCCAGGGGCACTAAACTCTTGGCGGGAACCCCATGGACTCAGTTAACAGGTTCTCTTTCAGACACCTTGCTTTCTGCTGAGGACAGAGAAATATGGAGACAGATGGAAAATGATACTCTCCTCTACCTGGCTCATGCCTAGAGAGCTCTGTTTGGGTCAGGGAAGTGAGTTTTTGGGGGAGACAGGAAAAAGTCAAGACAGAAACGGGGCTGCAGGCCTTCACAACACCAGGCTTCTCTGGAGCTTTGACCCCTGAGAGAGAAGAAACATCTTCTCTCTTTAAAGTCTTAGATGAGGACAGAAGAAAACTCTTCACTTGCCCAGTACCTGGGGTCTCCTGGGTCCACCGCTGCAGGCAATGGAGGGGTACTTCCTAACCTCAGTCCTGGGGCCCCTGCAGTCATTCTTGGGGTCTGAGCATCTGAGCAGCAGCAAAACACAATGTAGGAGCCAGGGGCATGCTGGAGCACAACTGTAGGCCCACCACTTGGGAGACTAGGGGAGGAGGATTGTTGTGAATTCAGTCAGCCTGGGCTACATCGTGAGCTCAAGGCCAGCCTGAACCACACACCAAGACCTTGTCTCAAAAAGCAACCACCACCACACAGCGCAGGCATCTCCACCGATGCCTCTGGAGACCTTTCTGCTGCTACATTCCCTCATTCTCTGTGAGTTTCCAGAGGTTTATTTGCTGCCGTTTCCCAGGAAGGGAAATGCGTGGAGCCATCAGGTGTGGATCCATTCTGGCTGCCCGGACCTGGGCGGTGATGCAGCCTGGTCACTGTGTTCACATAGAAACCCCACGCCAGCTGGATGCCCAGGAGACTCAACACCAGCCACCGCAGTAGCAACTTGAAGAGGGTCACGCGTATGTCCTGCGCCTCCCACACCAGCAAGAACTCACTGCCCAGGGCTCCCAACGCACCCAACACCGTTGCGGGCAAAGCCGGCAAGGACTGCCCAAACCAAGGTTCCGCCACAACAGGCTCGGGCGAGGTCCAAAAATCTGTCACTGTGATCTCCAAGGCGCATGCATGTGGTCTTCCGGGACGGATCTGGCACTGCGTACGTGTAATAGCAAGCAGGGCAGTTCCGCCTCTTTTGCAAGAAGTGTTGGCAGTTTAGGGAGGAGTATTGGCAGCGCGCATGCGCACCTAGCCCCAACCTATTTAATTAAAGGATTAATGGCTCACCTGATTCTGCTGTTTTCAACCTCCCCAGCCCTGGGATTACAGGTACGTGCCATCCTGGGAAGACTTTGCTGCCGGCTCAGCGCGCCTCAGGGGGTGGGGCTAGCGCGGCATGTGGTACGTGGGATTGAACCCTGGTCCCTGCCCTTGCCAAAGCAGGCGCTTTGTCCACTAAGCTATCTCCCTGGTCCAACAGGGACTAGATTTTTAACGAACTTTTAGGTGAAAAGATAGTAAGGAGTCCGTCTGTGTTCACTGCGACATCAGATATCATTACAGCTGCCCTCGATTCCCATCCTGGATGGGCTCAATCCCTGGTACCACAGAAAGAGAGAGTGAGGGAGAGGGGGAGAGAGAGAGAGAGAGAGAGAGAGAGAGAGAGAGAGAGAGAGAGAGAGAGAGAGGAAAACTGAGGCCAAGACACCACACTGAGGCCTTTGGACTGACTTTGCAGGCTGTTTTAAGTCAGAGGAAGGCTTGTGGTTGTTTGTGTGTTTGTTCATTTGCTGAGACAGGGCCTCACTGTACTTCCAGCCACTTGTAAACTCGCTGTGTAGCCCCGGCTGGCCTCCGTTGTGTGATCCTCCAGTCTCAGCCTCCAGAGTAGTGGGATTATACAAAAAGGTTTTCAGCAGGGAGAAAAGTATTCTGCTTAGACTCAGGTTACTTCCTGGTGTCCTGGAGATACCTGCCTCCCAAGTGGCCGCAGGGGCCGCCTGCATTGCGTGTGAAAGCACTTCCCAAGCTGCAAATTATTCTGATGTTAGGCCTAGAAGCTGCAACTTGTTCGGCAGGGCATCAGGTTAGTGAGATGAAGAATGAGTCAGAGACAGTTGGGATTTTGGGTTTTGACTCTCATCCTAGCCCAAATCTTCGCTCCAGTGTAGACTAGGTGTGTGCCTTTGTGCATGCGTGACTGTCAGCAGCGACCTCCTCTTCAAAACAAGAACAGTAGGTTTTCTCTCGTGGAGGCTGATAATGAGGTCTTACATGCCTTGCTCCGATGTGGAGTAAACTCGCATTCATCACATTTTTTGGTTACAAGCAACAAAACTGCAAATCTGACTGCCTAACGAAATTAAGGGCACGTTATGAAGGCGTTCCACGGAAGTCAAGGCAGGTCTGAGAAAATCAGGCCTTGAAGAGGAGTAGGTCCAAGCAGTTCTGTGGATGCAGGCAACCAGGACTAAGGGATGACCCTGCGGGCTGCTGCCATTGGGGTGGAATCAGCTTCAGGCCCGTTCACCTTTGTGCACTAGCTTCAGGCTCTTTGGAGAATCGTGTGTGGCTCGGTGGGTCTCCAGGCAAATTCTAGCCCCAGCATGAAGTGGGTTGGGACAGGAGGGGAGGTTAACGCCCCATCAAGGAAATAGAAAAGGAGACATTCAGAAGGAATTGAAGTTGCTGTTACCAAAATAAGAAATAAGGGCTATCGGAGACAAAGACAGAGTTACTCCCTACAGCATCTGGCAAATGGTAACCACCAGTTATGTTGGGCTCAGAGAACTAGAATTTGTCCCTGCAAAGCCTTCCTAAGCCTTTGCTGTTTCTTGCAAAACAATGAGAGAGGAACCGAGTTGTGAACTAAACTGTTACTCAGATCCATCTCCAGGTACTTCTAAGAAGTAGCTCTATCAGAGAAAGTGAGATACTTCAACACTAAGGAAAGCAACTGTCTGCTGGGGTGTGCTTTTCTGTCTTTGATTGTGAAAAACAAAGAAGACCTCCTTCCCCTATCCAGCCACGGTCACCCACACAGGACGCACCACTCTTGACAGGTAGTGCTCTGAACACTAAGTGGAAGTGTAATGTTGCAAAAGGGCAGCGTCATGGTCACAGTCCTTGAACAGCCCCTGTGAAGCACAATATTCGGAAGGGAGAGGGCTCCTGCATGCTGCCTGGGCCCTGGCCTTGGGGGCCACGGCCACAGCCTCCATGTCCATCTCTTTGCCCTAAGCATCTAAGGGCTAAAGGGTCGGGAACATTTTAGAAAGAAATAAACATAAGTATTAGCCTCCTGAGCTCCTCCATGAAGAGAGCTTTCTCTACATACTGACCAAATCCACAATCATGTGAGACCTGGATTTTAAGGATATCTTGGTATTTCTTTATTTTTTATATTTAGAGACAATGACCTTTGACTCTTCCAGTAAAATAGGGGTTTTTGGTTCTCCATAAACCCTGCTTAGTTCTACCTTCTTGCTGATACCCTAACATAGCTGGAAATAACCCCTCCCCACCCCATGGACACACACTTTAAACAAATGAAGACCATCTATCTCTTGGCCAAAAAATATATAAAAGTTTCTATGTGAACAGAACAAACCAATCTTTTAACAGAACTCCTTGTCCCTGCCATGAAGAGTGAAGCAATTTCCTCCATGTAGGAGGAGATCTTGTGATTTCGAGGATAAATCTAAGGAAAGGAAAAGGGAAGGGACAGCCAATTTATCAAGCAGATTAAAGCTCCTGCAAGCAGGCACAGGGATCTGGGTTCAATCCCTGTGCTGGCCCCACCCCCAGGGTGACCTGAGACTGCAATTGAGACTGGGTGTGGTGGCGCGCTCCTGTAATCTCAGCTCTTGGGAGGCTGTAAACAGGCAGATCACTATGAGTCTGATCTAGTAGTGAGACCCTGAACACCCTGTAGACCCTTCCCTAAAATGAGAGAGAGAGAGAGAGAGAGAGAGAGAGAGAGAGAGAGAGAGAGAGAGAGAAGAAGAAGAAAGAAAAAGGGGAAGAGATAGAGACTGCAATTACCGAAGGTCAGAATTAAGCCTTAGCATTCCTTCCTGATTTTGTCTACAGGAGAAACATATATTTAGCTATGGGGCATTTGAAGAGTTAAAAACTCAGCCTTGCAAGGTGGCTCATGTCTGTAATCCCAGCACTCAGGAAGATCGCTTGAGTTCCAGGCCAGCCTGGGCCATAAAATGAGTTCAGTCTGAACTACATAGGAGATCCTGTCTCCAAAAGATTTTTTTTTAAAAGTACAAAAACAATAATTAAATTAATTGGATTAAAAATTAAATCCTAGTGTTTTGTTCTTATTTTGATGTAGCATTTTAATTTTTTTAAAAAATCTTTTATTTATTTGGCACAGGGTCTCACTACGCAACTGGGACTTGTAGTGATCCTCCTGTCTCAGCTCCCCAGTGCTGGGATTACAGGAGTCCACTGCCATGACCAGGTTCAGGCAGGCATGGCTTGCCCATGTTTCCAGGGCTGGCATCACATGTGATACCTGGGATTGAACTCGAGACCTTGCATTTGCCAGGCAGGTACTTATGCTGCCGAGCTATCTCTCTAGTCTTGCCCTGAGATTTTGGTTGAAAAATTGCCCTGACTTAGGAGAGAAGAAACGGCTGTAGGCACAGCCGTGGGCTTCTGATGATGAAGAGCTGAGGACAGGGACAGGGAAGCATTTGTTAGCAGCCAACATCCTGTCATCAGGTCTTAGTGCTTTTTAGCTGAGCGCCTCTGGCCATGACTTTACACGGGCTTCTCTGTTTCCCATTCTGCTTATGTGGTACAGGATGGTAGAGGGTGCTGGAGAATTTGCCTTTCTTGGGTCAGTTAGGAGTGGATAGTTTCTGTTTAGGGTACATGCCGCCTGGAAGAAAAGCATGGTCTAGTGTATTTCAGAATGGTTTCCCTTCATCCTTCATAGGCACACGTGGTCCTCCCACCCGCCGCCAAGTGTCCACTGTGTGAATTCCATGGAGCCTCTGAAGGTGAAACTCACAAAACCATGTGTCCTCTCCCCATGCCTGTTGACCCTCAGCCTCTGGGGTTTCATCAATCATAACTCTGGTTTTTCCCAGCTTGGCACTGGTTCCTGCTCACAGATTGCAAGTTGTTGTTAGCGGTATGTGCCTTTCAGGTTCTCTAGTTTTAGAGCCAGGGGTTTGCCCTGCCACAGCCAACCAGGTGAGGGTTCTTTTGCCCAACTCAGAAATCCTGAATTGGTGAAGTGCAGCTTTGCTAGGCGTCCTCATGCCACCAGATGATGCCAGATGCTGCTGGATGCCATCAGCTAATGTGGCTGTGGCTGGCTGCCACTACTTGACTCTGGCTTGTGCTAGATGACACCGGAAACTAGCAAGGTGCTGGTCTCTGCCACTGCTGGATGCTGTCACTTGGTGCTGTCTTATGCCACACGCTGCAGATCAACCCTGACATGTAGCAGCCTCGGTCACTGCTCTTTGGCTGCTGGTCTCTGGATTGCTGGCGTAGAACGCTTACCTTAACTCATATTATCAGGCTCCTGTGCGTGACATATCTTTATTCTCTTACTTCCCCTTCCCTCCTTACCCCTCATACTGCTTTCTCTGGCTCACTTCGTATTGCAAGAGACCTATCTCACGGTCCCTTTCTATCCTTCTTTCATTGTTCTCTTTGTACTTTGCCACACTCAAATGAGAGCCTATAGGATACTTAAACTTGCCAGTCTGATTTATCTCATTTAGCATTGTATTTTCCAAAGTGCACCCTACACATCTGTCATTCTCTATAACACAGTAGTACGCTATTATATATAGATACCACATTTTCTTTATCCAATCATCTGTTCATGGATATGCAGGCTGGTTCTAGGATGTAGTGATTATGACTTGTGCTGCTTTAAACATTGGTATAGTGTATCACTATAGTGATGTCTTAAGTTCCCTGGGGAAGATACCTAGCAGGAGGACCACTGGGTTGCATGGAACGCGTAATTTTACTTCTTTGAAAAAGCTTCATATTGATTTGCATAATGGCTGTACTGTTTTCCGTTCCTACCAGTAATACAGAGGTTTCCTTTCTTGCCACAGTTTCACCAGCATTTGTTATTGTTTTATTTACTAATTTTAGAACTATTTTCCCTAGTTCTATAAAGTACACTGTTGTATTTTGGTTGGGACTGCATTGAATCTGTATGTTTTGGGAATGTGGCCTTTTTGTGTGTGTGTGTGTGTGTGTGTGTGAGTGGTACCAGGAATTGAAATTTTTTACACTATTGATTCTGCATATCCAGGAACAGGGGCCATCTTTCCATTTTCTGATGTCCTCTTCCACCTCCTTTTCAGATACTGTAGTTTTCTTTGTAGAGGTTATTCACTTCCTTGGTTGGGTTAATTCCTAGGTGTTTCATTTTTCTTTCTTTGTTTTTATGTATTTGGAACAGGGTCTCACTATGCAGCTCAGATTCATAGTGATGCTTCTGTTTTCAGTTTTCCTAGTGCTGGGATTACAGTCATGCACTACCATGCCCAGTTTTGGTGGCCAGCTCAGTACACTCAGAAGCCAGGCCATTCTGGCATGCAGTATTGGGGATCGAACCCCAGCCCTTGTGCTTGCCTAAGCAGACTCTTAGTCCACTGAGCTATTCCATTGGCCCTTATTTCGTTTCCAAAAAGCTACTATGAATGGTATTATTTTCACAATTTCCTTCTCCTCCCATTCATTGTTGGTGTACACAAGTGCTAATGATTTTTGAGTGTTGATCTTATATCCTGCTACACTGCTAAAGTGGGTTATTGATTCTGAGAATTTTTTGGTGAAGCTTTTTTTTTATTTTCTATGTAGAGTAGGACATTACCTTCAAACAATGATACTTTGAGTTCTTCTTTTCATATACATGTCCTTCTTCTACCATTCTCTCGCCTAAATGTTCTGTCTAATATGTAAAGTAATATGTTGACTTGAAGAGGTGATAATGAACATCCTTGTCTTGTTCCTGATTTTACAGACAATGCCCCTAGTTCTTCTGCACTTAGCTGCTGGCTATTGGTACGTCAATACAGCTTTTATCATATTCAGGTATGGTCCTTCTATAACTGTTTTCTTCAGGGTTTCTGTCATGTAATGGTGTAGGATTTTGTCAAAAGACTTTTCTGCATCTACTGAAATGATCATATGTTTTTGACCTTGTTTATATTTGGATGACGTATCTCATTTGTTGACTTATATATGTTGAGCCATCCTTTCATCTTTGGGGTAAAGCCTACTTGGTCATGATGCATGATCTTTTTTATAGCACACTGTATTCTATTTGTTAATATCTTGTTGAGAATGTTGCATCTGTGTTCATTAAGGAGATTAACCTGTATTTTCTTCTTCAGTTTGGTCTTTATCAGGTTTTGAGATCAGAGTGATATTGGGCTCCATAAATGAGTTTGAAAATTCTTCATCCCTTTAAATTCCTTTGAAGAACTTGAGGATATTCTTGGAATAACATCCTTGAAAGTGTTTCAGAATTCAGCAGTGCATCCATCAGATCCTGGATTTTTTTAGTTGATAGAT
>PVKN010002232.1:0-44059 GCA_004027915.1 Capromys pilorides | reverse complement strand
ATTGGTTATACAAGGAAAGGACACATTTTAGATATACCAGGATACAAAAAAGTTATTATTAAAGCTAACATTATCTGTTTCTACCTTTATAATGTGTCTCCAAGAAGGCTTAGATATGTACATGTTATTCCCAGTGAGATTGTGCCCCGTGACACAGAGACAACTGTCACTCTGTTATCCTTGTCCTTGTCTTGATCTTTTCTTGTCCTCCTTTTTTTCATCTCTTTCCACCCCATTATGTGTGATTATTTCTGAAATAAATTGATCGCATCCTAACCTTGTCTTGAGGGATGCTTTGGGGGTAACGCAGACGAAGGCATCGACCTGCTGTGTACGGGGTCCTATCTTAAATGCCTACCTTTGCTGATACTCAGTTTGGATATGGCTATATGAGGATGATAATAAAGACATCAGTGCTGTAGGTTAAGTGCATGATTTCACTAATAGTGCAAGAGATGTGTGTATGATTACCTGTAAGCATGCAGTATGGCACAGGCAGAAGAAATTCTATTACCACGAGTAGAGTGAATGAGGAAGGCAATTTCTGCTCAGCCCCACAAGATCTAACTGCTGCCCAGCTTGCTGCCAAAGAACAGCTGAGAGATGTGAGATTCAGCCAGGTCCTGGACTCAAGGATGGACCTTGATGTGTGACATCAACCGTGCATTTTATTTGGGGGGTAGCATGCTTTGAATTAGTGTGTGTGTGTGTGTGTGTGTGTGTGTGTGTGTGTGTGTGTGTGTGTATGTGTGTGTGTGTGTGTGAAGAGTGAGGGAGCTCGCTAGACCTGATTCTCTTGTTTCATTCATTTTCCTGTGAACAAAGCTAACAGGCAGAAGCAGAAGCAGCCTATTTCAGAAAACCCAAACAAAACATGCTTTCTACAAAGAGATCAAAGTACTAATATGTCCCCTTCATATTAGTACTGTCCTGTCTGTGACTGGATGAGCACCTGTGCCATGGCCATGGGCAAGGTCCCTGTGGAAGCATTGCTGCTGCTTGCGAGGCACCAGACACTGTGGATACTGCAGTGCAGGAAGCAAAACAAAGGAAGAAGACACGACCTCCCCCTCACCATCCAGTCCTTGAAAAACAGCAGATAAATCAACCAGGATGGACCATAAAAGAAATAATTTACATGTCCTGAAGAATCAACATTTCAGCAGAACTACTTACTCTTCCATTTCCTAGTCTTCTATAAAAGAATGGCAATCATTTTTAAGTGATTTTTATTTTAAAAGAAGAGTCAGCTGGCTTGAAGAATATGCCAAATAAAGCACAGCCGCATACCACATAATAATATTTTGGTCAACAATGGACCACATAGATGATAACAGAACTGGAAAATTCTTATCACTTCATGCCATCACGGTATGACAGCACAGTGTTACAGCACGGTGTCACAGCACAGTGCATTGCTCAGACATTTGTGAGGACGCTGGTGCAAGCAAATGCATTGTGCTACAGGCACATAAAAGCCTAGTACACACAACTGTGCACAGCACATAATACTTAATAAAGACAAACTGTTATGTTACTGGTTTATACATTAGACTGTATTTTCTATCATTATTTTACAATGTACTCCTTATAAAAATAAGTGAAATATTATATTGTGTTATGACAGCCACGGACTCAGACATCTCACATTTACTCTGAGTAACTGCAGCAAGAAGCCATGTTGGGGGCCACCAAGATAGCTCAGTGGACTAAGCATCTGCTTAGGCAAGCACAGGGATCAGGGTTTGGTCCCCAGCACCACGTGCTGCACCAGCCCCCAGAGACCAAGGCTGGGCTTGGTGGTGCATAACTGTAATCTCAGCACTGGGGAAACTGAAAACACGAGGATCACTACCAGTCTGAGCTGGTACATTAAAAAAAAAAAAGAAAAGAAAGAACCCATGGTGAATGATTGATCTGCACCATCTAGGTTATGTCAGTACACACTGTGTTGTTCACAGAACAGTAAATTCACCTAATAACACATCTCTTAGAATGTAACTCCGTTGTTCAGTGGCACATAACTGGATGTATTTCCCCTGCAAAAGAGCACATTCATTTACCGCGCAAAAGTTGGTGCTGTCCAAGGTACTGAAGGGCTTCTCTTGGGAACCTTGCTGGGATTTGTGTAGAAGTCCTGCATAACCCCAGATAACTAGTACTTTGCCCCCAATAAGTAGTCCTCGCCATCTGTATTGATGCACGTGCATGTTCTACATAGCATTTCTTCCTTTATCCTAACTCCAAGAGTCCTGTTCTGATTTAAAGGCAAGTCCCTTTAAAGTACATAGAATCAGGGAATTAAGGTCTTTCTATCAATTCAAGTGAAAAAACTGGAAAGTACATTTTATCTCATTGATGATATTCTTTCTTATGCTCAGCTGAAATCTCTCCTGCCTAAATGTAGAAGTTCAAATTCAAATGTCTAAAAAGACCACAGGGAAAAGGAAATGACTAAAATGGGACCTTTTTATAGCAGCTGCTATGGCTCCAGTTGGGGTGAGACAATAGGCCTGAACAAGACCAGCTGAAAGGAGAGAACTGCTCCGACCAGGGGGAAAAGCTTTCACTAAGCTCCTGCCAAGACACCCAGTGGGTTAGCGGCCACTAAGAGAAATTCCAGTCCTGCAAGATTACCTACTTACTCAAGAGAAACTCAAAAATCTCTCAGTTTTAAGGTTTTTAAAATTGATTCAGTTTCCTAATCCCAAATTAGCCAAACAAAATATCTCTGGGTTGGATCCTACCCACAGACTGTCACTTAGCAAAATAAGGTGAACCCTCTTCTTTGAGATCTTATACATCTTGAGGGTTAGAAGATATGAAAGTGGATATTTTCCTTGCCATTACACAGATTGGAAAATGGAGGTGAGAAAGAAATTTGAATTCACCTGAAAAAATTGAGAACACAAGCCCAAACATCTGTTACTAAGTACAATAAATTTTTTAAAATATTAAAGGGCCAGGTAGATAGCTCAGCGGATTAAAGCACCTGCTTAGGCAGATGTGGGGACCTGGGGTTCAGTCCCAGGCATGCTGTGCTAGTGCCACCCCTGGGGCAAGAGGGCAAATGAGACTGGGTGTGGTGGCGCACACCTGTAATACCAGCACTTGGGAGGCTGAAAACAAGAGGATCACTATGAGTCCAATCTGAGTAGTGAGACTCTGTAGATCCTGTACTAAATACAAAAAAAAAAAAAAAAGATAATTACAGCGTGTGAGCACTTGGGAATGAAGCTTGCTATAGAAAAAAATGTATGATTGTGTTATCTGGTATGGGCTGAGTGCTCTGTAAATGTGTGCTGTAGAGGCTGCTGGGCAAATGGCAGC
The DNA here is from genome assembly GCA_004027915.1 of Capromys pilorides. Lineage (NCBI taxonomy): Eukaryota > Metazoa > Chordata > Mammalia > Rodentia > Capromyidae > Capromys > Capromys pilorides. The sequence goes on along the minus strand of PVKN010002232.1, from coordinate 40,729 downwards.
TCAGGGACATATAATGATTGTTTATCATAGAGTTCATTAGCAAGCATTTTTAATAGCATCAGCTTTGAACTATATTAACAAGCAGGTTACTAGCTGTATGACAGTCTCTCCACCTCAGTTTCTTCATCTGTGAAACAAGAACACTAGCTCACCTGAACATTTGTGAGGAATATGAGAGAGAATCCATTATATCACACACATAGATTAAGTATAGGTGCACACACAGACATACATGTTATATATCTACAAAAAGTATACATGTATATATTACACATAAGCAATATATTATATGTGTATATATGACAGTGGTCCCTTACTTATCGTGGAGGTTACATTCCAAACACTTCCCACAATAAGTGATGTTATATTTATTTTGGTATATATATTTAAAAAAAAAAACTTTATTTATTTATGTTATGGTCAGCTCAGCCTGCCCTGGGGGTGGGGGTGGCACAGCATGTGGTGCTGCAGATTGAACTGCAGTCCCTGCAGCTGCCAAAGCTTGCCTAACCAGGTGCTTTAGATCATTGAGCCATCTTGCTAGCATATATATTATACATATTAATTATAACATTATAATTATAACATTATAATTATTACAATATATAATTACTATTAATTATATTATAATATATAATATGTCACATAATATAATATATAATTAATATATAATAATACATTAATATATATATTAATAATATAAAGGCTTTATAAACCCTTCCCACACTTTTAAAAACACTTCTAATGTTCTTAACCATTTTCTAAACTCGTAAACCCATGTGATTTTTTTCTTTAATGTATTTGGTTGTTGTGCGGACTCATGGTGATCCTCCTGTTTCCAGCCTCCCCAGCCCTGCCCAGACACTGGCTGGCTCAGCCCGCCTTGGGGGGCGGGGCTGGCACCACATGTGGTGCTGGGGATCAAACCGCAGTCCCTGCACTTGCCTAACCTTGCCTGAGCAGGCGCTTTAGTCCACTGAGCTATCTCACCACCCCACCTATGTAATTTTAGCAACATATGTATACTTCATGGTATTGCAAAATCCTGCTTGACGGTGAAAAATGCATGATAAATAGATTAATATTTTTTGAAAACCCACAAAACAGTGAATCCACAAAAGTCAAACTGCAAAATAGCAAAGTACTACTGTACATATATAAAACACATATTTTACATATCTATATTATACATACATAGATATATGGATATCTATATGGATATGAATGTATGGATACAACCTTTCATAACTGCTACTTTCATGATCAGCCAGCCATAAATTACACACTGTGTAGTTAGGGCTCTAACAGTTGGGTCTACACTGAACATACACGGACTCTTATTTCTTGTCATTATTCCCTAAGCAGTACATTGTGACAACTATATTGCATTTACATTGCATTAGATGTTATGAATAACCAGAGATGATTTGAAGTACTCACGAAGAAGCGAATAGGTTATATGCAAATGCTGTAGGACATTTTATTTAAGGGATTTGAGAATCTAGATTTTTATATCTGAAGGGGGTGCTAGAAAAAAAATCCTGTGAAAATACCAAGGAACAACCATTCTTACATTTATGTAAGGCCCATTTGGGTAATTATTTGACAAAATATCATACTGGTAAGTCAGGAGAATGTAGTAGGAACAGTTTAATGAAAAGGCCACAAATTTGGGATCCATGTAAAGTGAGTTGGAACCTAGCTCTACCACTTACCAGCTCAGCCACCCTGGTAAGTTACTTACATTGCTTAATAATAACTTCCCCTTAATAAGGCTGTTCTAAAAATTAAAAAGAATCGAGCACTTACCCTATGCCAGGCAACATGCCAAGCAATTCACTTACCCGTGCTCACTTAATTTGCAGGCAGTGCTTAGCATTGCCTGGACTATAGCAAGTGTTCAGCAAATAGTAGGGGGTATTATCACCTAGCAGGGTTCAGGAGACCCTGTGAGCATAACACAGAAAAGTAGGCTGGGCGAAGTTAATTAATTGGGTTAGTAAAAGATTTCAATGTACACGGAGAAAATATTAGACGACAGCTGAGAACCAAAAATGGCTTGAATGAGAACACAAAGCTGGAATGGGAAACTTCCATACAAATCAGGCCGGGAAGTATTTTCAGCTCTGTGAGCGAGACATTCTCTGTCACAACTGCTCAACTCTGGCTTTCACTGTGAAAGCTGTCACAACTTAATGAAGCTCTCTGTGGGTGTAGCTGCACTCTAATAAAACTTTATTTGCAAAAACAGATGACACAGTAGATTTGGCCCATGAGCCTGGATTCACTGACCCCTAGTTTAGAATAAAAAGGTTATGGCATGCAGTAGAATAAATATAAAATATGCACTTTAGTCCAGGAAAGCAACTGCACAGGGACTTAAAATTTCTAGAACTTAAATCAAAGCTCAGGACACCCATGGACATAGAATGGCAAAAGAGAAATAAAATAACAGTGATTTTAGGCCATAAGAAACAAAACTCTACCTTAGTCTGTTCTGGAAAGACAGCCATTGGTCAGTTCTATTAGAGCTGCAACATGTTCAGCTGAGGCTGGTCACAGAAAACCAGTCAACTGTTAAGAGCTGCCAGGAACACAGTGGAAGAAGATCCTGAGATCTCATCAGAGCCTAGAGAGAATGAGGGCCATGGTTGATTAGTAATGTCTGGCAAAGCTGTAGCAAAGAGGAGAGGAGGATAGTGATGAGTGTGCCACATAACTGCTATCATTAAAACCATATGTTCCCCCAAAAAAATCACATGAGGTAGTAAACAAAGGAATTTATTACCCTCAATAAGTTGTATAGCACAGATACAGTTATCTTCAGGATGGCAAGACCCCACTACAGCTTCCTAAATACTAATTTAATCTCACTAACAACAGACATGATAAACCTGAAATGGCATTTAATCACAGCACAGCAAGGGGGCTGGACTAGGTCACCTCTAAGGGGTCCTTGCATCCTGCCTGGGACTCTGATTTTTTCAGGATGCCTCATTGTACTATCACAGCTGTGTTCCAGGTGGCTTAGCCTTTTCAACAGCTTTGCTTTGAAGATGTTATGAATATTTAAATATACTTTCGGCTAAATATTTTTCATGCTTCTCAATTCACCTACAGACCAGGGTTAGGTTTTGTTTGCAAGACGCTCATTTTTGTGATATTGTGTATTGAACATATATGCATCTGAAGCCACAGGCTTTATATTAGATACACACATTCGGACCTTTAAGGTGTGTGTATGTAAATTCTTTCCCTTAATCTTAACACTGGGCTCTGAAGTCAAAACCTGCAGTTAGAGGCCACTGACATGACCAGATCCAAAGCAGCAGCCTGCAGATAAGGAAGGACAGACTGACAGCTCAGGACTGATCCACAGTGTTCCCACTATAGCTAATCATAGGCTATGACCTCAGAACAACACTGGCTATGAGAAATCTAATGTGCCCTTCATTGTTCTGATAAGTAAGGGTCTGAATGAGTCAGGAAAGGTCCCTAAAGAGAGGGACGGGAGGAATAAAGGAGGGCGGGAGGAATGGCATTGAGCACTAAAGTGGTTAGTTAAATACATGTATCCATTTTCTTTTTTCCGTGAAGTCAGACTAAAATAAGCATAAAGGTATTTAAAAAGAAAAATGGACAAAGTCACCAAAATGAAGACAACTGGAAAGAGAAAACTCCAGCTGCAGAAGTTGAATGTAAAGTTCAGTGGAGAAGGCTGAGAGAGAATGGTGGATTAGAAGGACCAGGTCCTCTAGAAATGTAGGTAAAGGGGCCTAGGGCTGTACCTCAGTGGTAGGCAATGTACCTAACAGGCACAAGGGTTGGGTCCTAAGCATGAAGGAAGAGTGAGGGAGGAGGGAGAAAAGGAGGGAAGGAAATCCGTCATTATATTAGTGATCTATTGCTACATAACAAGTTATTCCAGTTACCCAGTATTTCACAATAATAGATATTTATTACCCAATGCTACATCTGAGGGTCAGAAACCTGGGAACATCACAGTTCAATGACTATGGCTCAGGGTCAAAGAGACCGTACTCAGGCTGTGGATAGGGGCTCTGGTGTCATCTGAAGTCTTGACTGGGGCTCAGGATCAGACACACACACACACACACACACACACACACACAGTGACTCACTCCATTACTAGCTAGCTACTGGAAGAAGTCAGTTCTTTGCCATGTGAGTCTCCTATGGGGCTATTTAACATAGTAGCTCACATCTCTCAAGTAAATGACCCAAGAGGGAGAAAAAGACAGACACTACAGTATCTCAGGCTGACAAGATAGTTCAGCAGTCTAAAGTGCCTTCTTAGGAAAGCTTAGGGAACCGCAGGAACTGTGGTTCAATCCCTGGCATCACATGCTGCACCAGCCCCACCCCAGCACAGCCTGAGCCACCCATAATACAAAAAAAAAAAAAAAACACCTACAATATCGCTTAGATCCTGATATAGGTAACTAACACTTTTCTTCCACTCCTGGGAATCAAACCCATGACTTTGTGCACACTGGGCAAAGACCCTACCACTAGCTACATCACCAGCCCCACACTGTCATATCTATTGAAGGTCACTTGTAACAAAAACCACCTCTGGGATAATATGAAAGCAAACTACACAAGGGCATGACAAGCAGGAGACACGGGGGACCACCTTGGAGGCTGGCTGCCCCATCCATGAAATGCACACACAGCTTCCCTGACTATTTTCTGGGGATTGCATCCAGGACTTCCCCCCCTCACATACCTACCAGATACCAAAATCTCTAGATGCCCAAGTCCCTTCTACAATATTTGCTTATAACCTCCCTATATTCTCTTGTATAACTCAGATCATTTCTTGATTACTTAAAATACCTAACATTATGTAAATGGTTGTCACACTGTGTTGTTTCAGGAACAAACTCATACATTTTCAACACAGAGGTAAACATCATAGGCCTAACTACATTTTCAATCTGGGATTGGTTGAGTCTGTGGTGGTCGAAGATGCACATATTCTGGGCTGGTAGTGGCAAACCTACAACACAGCACACATGCCCCAGTGGGATGCTAACTATCTCTGAAGACTCTAAAAGAGTCACTGTCACTGCCCTGCACTGACTACATTCCTGAACTTAAGGGTGCTAGAAATGGAAAACCTCTAGCTGCTTGTCACAATTAGCCCACACTAAGGCCCATCATCGTGAAATTTCAAACCCTGAAGAGCCTGTGAATTCCCAGATAAGTTAAAAAGTCAGATCAATAATTAGAATGGCTGTTGAATGGCTTCTCAAGGGCAGCACTGGAAGCTAGAAAGAAGTGAACAGTAACTTCAAATCTTGAAAGACAATGATTTGCAAGTTAGAATTAAATTAACTAGAATAGAAAGCATTGGAGGAGAAACAAGCAGATTTCTGAAGATGGAAGGTAAATCACACACACACACACACACACACACACACACACACCTGAATCCTAAGGCTCGCAGCAGAGAAAATCAAAAATAGTGAATTAGCAGCACAAGAAACTTCTAGAAACGGAGGTGAAGGAAAGGGACACTCAGTGAAATACACTGTAAGTGCTAAGCACTTAAAGGGCCTTTTCAGCTCTGGAAATGAGTGGTGCTAAAAGTGTAGCTATAGCAGGCAAACTTTCAGTGAAGTAAGACAGCAGAATAGATGTATTTTCAGGACCAGTGAGATGGTTCAGCGGTCTAAAGCACGTGCTTAGGAAAGCTTAGGCAACCACAAGGACCGCAGTTCAATCCCTGGCACCACATGCTGCGCCAGCTCCACCCCCAGGGCAGGCTGAGCCAGCCATTAAAAAAAAAAAAAAAGAAGAAGTATTTTCAGTCATGCGTGGGAAATTAGCCAAAGATGTGCCTATCAAAATGGAGGGACAGGGACATAGGAAGGCAGAAAAATAAGAAACAATGCTTCAAACCCAAAAAAAGGATAAAGGGGAGCTCTGGCATGGTAGTAGAGGAGGGCTCCAGAGTGACAGCTGGACACCAGGCAAAGGGACAGCCAGTACAGAACCAAACAGGCATGCGTTCCCAGAGAAGGCTTCATTGGGGGAGGCAAAACTGAAGGAACACTTAAAGTATCAGAACATCTTAGTGGAAATTTAGATGCTTGGTGGGGAGTTTGAGGTTCAACCAGTCAACATGTGTAGAAAAGAAAGCTAAGGAAAAAACAAAAACTACAAACAGTGATTAACTCCTGAGAGGGAAAATCTGCCAAAGAAAGAAAAAGTAAACTTAGCTTACAGTGTGGCTCAGCTGTGCCTAGAATTTACCTATCATAGTATTGTAAACTCTATTGATCTAATCGACATTATGAAATAACCATGACAGGGCCGGCAAGATGGTTCAGTGGTCTAAAGCGCCTGCTTAGGAAGGCTCAGGCAACTGCAGGGACTGCGGTTCGATCCCCGGCACCACATGCTGCGCCAGCGCCACCACCAGGGCAGGCTGAGCCAGCCACAAAATAAATAAAGAAACAAACACAACAAACAAACAAATAAATAAATAAAATTTAAAAAAAAAAAAAAAAGAAAAGAAAAGAAAACAATCCACTAATTTAAAAAAAAAAAAAAAAAAAAGAAATAACCATGACAGAGGGATGGAGAATGGGTGTAGGTAGCACTTAGGACAGAAATATCTAGTTTTGTGAACAAGGCAAAGCACAGGGCTTCTAAGGGGTTTTGTGGGGAGGGTGCTTGCAGGCTGGAACAGCCAAGGGAGAGCTAATCTTGGCAGGGCTACCTGATCTATGGAAGACTTTCAGTGTTAACAAAGGAGAGTTTCTGTGGTTTTCTGCACTGGTCAAATTGAGGCAGACCTGTTCTGCAATTTTCTTTTGGTTCTGGACTGGGGCCAAAAAGAAGTAAACCTTGGAGTGAGGGTGAGGGTCCTAACTAGGTTGAGAGTCCTAACTTATCAGATGTTAAATACCAAAATGATCAACTAAAAAAAGTAAAATGATGTCCAGGAGGAGAAATAGGGGATTGTTACATTTTTGTGGCCAATTGCATGTACCCCTTTGTCCTGCTAATTGCACATGCACTGCTTGGATTATAGAAAGAGTAACATGCAGCAAGGAGAAGTGGCAGTGTCCGACCGTTCACTCATGCAGCAAGCGCTTAATGGGCACCTATAGTATAGTGGAGTACCTGGGAGTTGGGAGCATAAAGCAAAAAGATGCAGGGCCCACCCTTCCCGGCTCACAGTCAGAGGCTTCTCAATACACCCAGACAGCAGAAGTCTAAATTCTTCTCAACTGAGCAGGTTAGAGGGATAAGTGGATCCCTGGATTCCTGTGGTCTCAGATGTTTTGAAAGACAGTGACTGCTAGCTTCAGTTACTTTGCCTGGGTGTAGAAACCTCAAAGCATGATGGGACCTGAGCAGCTGCTGCAAGGTAGCATAGCCCTGGGATAATAGTCATCACTGCATCAAGAGTCTGCAGGGTGCTCACTTCATTTGGTCTGCATTTGTTTCTGGTGGTACAGGAACCAAACTCAGGGTGTTCTCTGAGCTACATCTCCAGCCCTTTATTCTTATTCTGATTATTCTTATTATTCTTATTCTTATTATTTGCAATACTGGGAATTGAACCCCGGGGCTTCACACAGAACTACATCCCCAGCCCTCTTTTTTTTTTTTTCTTTTTCCATTATCATTATTATTAAATTGCAGTACTGGAGCATCAAACCCTAGGCCTTCACACTGAGCTACATCCCCAGTGGCTTTTAGTTGTTTATTTTGAGACAGGGTCAGGAAGTCACTAAGTTACCCCAGCTGGGTTTAAACTTGTAGTTGCCTTCCAGAGTGCTGGGGCTACAGGCATGCATCACCAAACCCAGTGCTAGGTTACATTTTCTAAAGCAGCTAAGCTACCTAGGGCTTGTTTCAAGCATGGTAGCAACTCTATCTTTACTCGGAAGACCTCACTTAACTCTTCACAAGAAACCTCCAACATAGCTATTATTATTTCCACTAAATGAGAAAAATAGAGTCCCGAGAGGTTTCATGACTTGCCTAAAGTCACACAGCATCTAAGCAGAAGAACAGAAATTCAAGTCCCTAGCCTTTCATGCAGTCAAGACTAGGATTCTTGTCCATTTTAATTATCAGCATGAGAATCAGAAGACCAGCTGTCTAACTCCTGCTCAGTGATTAACCAACTGTGTTAATCAGGCCAGTTCTTTCCTTCTTGCTGTCTATTTTCATGGGAGAAAAACAGAAGGAGCTGACTCCGATGACAGCTAAGCATCATTTGTGCTTTGGTGGGATTTATCACGATGTATGGGGAGTGACCAGGAAAAGGCAATGCACGAATGTGGTACGGAGGGAACTCTCTTCTCTCTCCAAGCTTCAGTCTTATCTGGGAAATGGGCAGCATGAGGACACCCATCACATGGTGGTGATTATATTGAAGATAATCTACTAGAAACGGTGCTTGCCTAGGCTCAGTCAATGAAGGCCCTTATTCACTCCCGTCATGAATGCTTCCAGAGCTCTACCGCACTCCGATTTCCAACCTCCGCTAAGGTCAAAGCACCATGTTTGAGAGAAGAGGAGCGATCGAAGTGGAAGAAAGGGAGTCAGCCAAAATGACTGTCGAACAGGGATGTGTGCTGTTGCCCTTTATTGGTTTTACATACGAGTTAGTTTGTGAATACTTTCAGGAGCATGTAAGTGTGAAATTGGAAAGCGTCACCATGGGACTGCCACGAGCCACTGCACTGGCGATATAAAACGGGAGGAGGGGCAGGTAAGCAGGGCAGGGACAAAGAGAAGAAAGGAGAGAGGCGGAAAGAAAAAGAAAGGTGAGTCCTGTGGAAGGACACAAAGATGCTGGCTGGGGACGACTGATTCTAGAAGCTCCTCACGAGCTGTACCGTTGGGGACTCTCTCACCTTACTTCCGCGGTGTTGCACACTCGCTCGATCCCGCGCTGCTGCTCCAGCCATTCCCTCTGTCTGGGGTTCCCATTTCTGGCCATGGACACCAGCACATGGCCCCACTTTCTCTGAATCTCACGCAAGAACCCAGAACACAATTTAACGTGCAATAGAACTCAGTGTTATTTCAGTGTCACTAAATGACTAATGTATTCTTCAAACTCATAATTCATTATTTCAAATGAAAGAAAAAAAACACGCACAAACAGTTGGTCACAAGTGACCAAGGATGACTGTGTTGGTCATTTTCTGGACAAAATATCCAACAGGCATCACTTAAAGGAAGAACAGCTTATTTTGGCTTAGGGTTCAGAGATCCTAGCCCAGGGCTAGCTGGTTCCACTGCTGGCGCTCTGCAGAGAGGTAGCACATCATGGCACAAGGGTGCGGCAGAGCCAGGAAGCAGGAAGAGGAAGGAAAGAGCTTGCAAGGAAAGAGTCGTCCTCCAGCTAGACTGTATCTCCCAGTAGCCCCTTCAGCTATGATCAGCCATTGGCTAATCAAATGCTGAATTTAGCAACTTCACAATCCAAGCACATTTCTATATGTCAATCAAATTGACTCCACATGAATTGTCACAATGATTATGGCAAACGTTCTTGTCTTGTTTGGGATGAAGTTCTCCAAAGACTCATTCTCTGTGGAGATGCTTTGCTCCAGTAAAACGACAAAAATATGTCAAGAGCTTGCCTTGACACTACCTCTAACTGCTTTACCCATATTGAACTATTTAATCCTCACAACCACCCTACGGAAAGAGGGCAATTTATAGGAGAGGAAATTGAGGAAGGCCAACAGCTGTCCCTGCTTGCCTGGTGCTGAGGGGGTCCTCAGATACAACACTTTCAATGCTAAAGCCTGAAACAATGGATTGACTGTACCCTAACACCAAGGCGTACAGAGACTGAGTCAATGTTCCATGGTTACCAAGTGGCTGAGTTAGGATTATGAACTAACAAACCCCCTTACCTCTACTATAGGCACAGTGGAGGCAAAGATGAGCCAAATGAGGAAAGAAATTAGCCAGGATGCAGACAGAGCTGCGCATTGTGCTTTCCAGCGCAGAGGCTGGTGCAGACTGGCCTCCAAGTGATTGGAGCACGGCTTGCTGCTTAGCTGTGTGACCCTGGGTGAGTCACTTAACATTCCCGGGCCTCAGATGTTCTCATCTTCCAAAGCAAGGGGCCAAAATAAACCAAGGATGGCAAGTAATGGAATTCCCTTGTCCACAGCAGATAAAATTAATTAGATCGTTTTTTTTCTGCTCATTTTTGGCACTTGAACTTGGCCTTGAGAACCCTTCTCACATCTGCTTATCAAGCATCCGCAAACCATCCGCGGGTGCTGAGGTGTAGCATGAACTTCATAGCCTGTTGATGTCAAACTCACTTCCTGAAACTCTTCTGGTCTCTTACGATTTGGCACTTAGACTAGCACTCAAGGACAGGAAGTGATAAACAGCAACACCAAGTGCCATGGTAGCAACGGTCTCCACAGACTTGGCAGCCACTGGTGCAATCCTGTGATATGCATATATATATATATATATATATATATATATATATATATATATATGTTATGGCTTGTGTGTATTTGTCCTCTCAGAGCCTCATGCAGTCATGGGGTGGGGAATTGTAGAGTTTGTGATTAACTCATGATCAAGGCTGGGATTATGGGTCTGAATACTGCTGGGACTATGGGTGTGAGTGCTATACTCAGGCAGATGGCCTGAATGCAACTTAAGAGAGACAGACTTCCTCTCTGTAGCCATTGTTGCTGCTGCTCCTCCATTTTGCTCTCTGCTCTTTGCCACTGCCATGAATTGCTGCCCTCTGCCCTGTACCGTCTGCCCTGGAGCCAGCTGAGTATGGACTGAAACCTCCAGTAACTGTGAGCTAAATAAACCTTTCCTTCCTTCATTTTGGGTTTCGGGTACTTGTTCCAGCAACAAGATTAGTAACTGAGACAGTATCTCACAGGTTTGAAAAGCTGGGACACTGGGCTTGCTTAACATCCTCTCTCACCATTTACTAGCTGCGTGGTCTTGAACAACTTACTTCATCTGTTTCACTCTTTTGTTAAGTACAAACTGAGGATTATAATCTCACCTACCCTCTAGAGTTGTGAAGACTGAGCTAATATGTATAAAACAATTAGCACATAGTAAGTACTATATCTGTTAATATTGGGAGTCTTCAACATCTCCGAGGTAGCTACTAACAGTTGCGAACACCAAGGCTCAGAGAAAATTATGTCAAGACAGTGAAATCAGGAATCCAGATTCAAATTCTGGTTCCAAAGCCTTTCCTCATAAAACACAATGCCACACTGCACTGCAATAAACAGGCATTTGTGAGACTCACTGACTTCACTGGATGAAGAGACACCCAGGACATGAGGAAAGCACATTCCTGGGTGTACCTGCGTGGACCCTCCCCCACTGCTCTCTAGCACAGCTGCTCCACTGCTCTGCTTCCCAGCACCACAAACTCTGCAGCTCTGCTCCACCACACGTTTTCACCATATGTTTCTACCTCGGAGTCTGTGGACCATGAACTGAATCCCCTGAAGCCCTGAGCCAACTAAACCTCTTCTCCTGTACATTCTGGGTGATGGGGATTAGATCCAGCAATGGGAAAGTTCTGCCTTCAGTAGCTGCCCATGTCCCTCAGTGTCACTGATCCCCAGGATGTGGGGCAGTGCTTTGCTCTAGCTCTGGTATATACTTACCTTAACGCTCTGGCCATCTACCTCATTAGCATTTAGAGAAGGGTTATCAGCTGATCTAAACACCACCCCACAGGAAGCAAGGGATGGAGAGCCATACTGCTGAGTCTCCAGCTTCTGAGAAATGCAGGAGAGATTTTTTTAAGATTCTAGTTATCGGCCTTCCCGTATCAGCAAAGTGAATTTTGTTATTTTATAGATCTGTATCTTTCAGGTAATCAAGCAAACAGCTTAGAGAAAATGGGTAAAGGGATTAAGCATCTCGGTACCTATGCTGTATCTTATCTACTTTTCCCTCCTAGTGAACCTCCTAAAAATACTTATCTTTTTGTCTTAATAACCAGTTATTTGGAAGAATATCTATTTGGGTAAACACTGAATTTCCTACAGCTAAGGTATTCTTCACCATGAAATATGTCCAGACAGTAAAATGGTGTCCATATTTCTAGTTCATTCCATCTAGTGCCTTCTGTGTCAAAGCAGGAAAGGGGCCTGGCCTTACCAAGAACAGGCCATGAGGAACAGAGAATAGAAATGGAAAGGCCGGCCAAATAGCTCAGTGGATTAAAGCACCTGCAAGCAGGCGCAGGGGTCCAGGGTTCAATCCCCAGGCCTGCCGTGTTGGTCCCATCCCCGGGGCATGCTGAGAGCGCAATTGAGACTGGGCATGGTGGTGCAAACCTGTAATTCCAGTTCTTGGGAGCTGTAAACAGGCAGATCACTATGAGTCTGATGTAGCAGTAAGACCCTGAACAGCCTGTAGACCTTTCTCTAAAATAAAATAAAAAGATTAATACAGATAAGAAGCAAAGAAAGAAATGGGTTTTGCTCCTACCTGCAAACTCCTGAGTTTTGCTGTTGAGCAGGTTACTGGCTGAGCAGACATTTTGAAGCAGGTGACATGGAAGTGGTCCATTCTTCCATTTCAGTGCCTTCACAAGACAACAGGATGTGGAAAGGTCCCCGACATCAGATGGCATCAAGATACAGGATTCCAGTTATCCACCTACACTTTCAGAAAGTAGTTCAATATCTCCCACCCTCTTCCCTTCTCCACAGATAGGTAAGAAAGGCAGGGATAAAAAAAGTGATCTGGAAAAATCCACCTATGTCCTCCAAAAGCACTCGTGTTGATTACCACATAAGGTAGGTTCTGTGAAGATCAGTATCTGATGGACTCCCAGAAGGCTTTCTCCCTTTTAAACCATTATATTGAATGCAGAAAGCATAAGCAAAGTGACCTCTTGGCTGGTTACTGATTCTGTACTGCCAAGGGAGAAATCACCAGCAGGTGAAAGCATCGCCAGAAAATACTGTTTTTACCTCTAGTACTGGCCCCATGAGCATGTGCATAAAATGTGAAGGCAGATTTTGAAACAAAACCAAACCAGATTTCACTGGTAAGAGTACTTGATTAATATGTACCAGGCCCTGGATTCAATCCCACACATACATGTTGAATTTTATTTATTTATCTTTGGATGAAATCACTGTCACCCTGGCTGACCAGAACTGGTCTCCAAGCTCCTGGGCTTGTTATCCTCCTACTTCAGTGAACTGAATAACAGCTCAGAACATGGGCAGCTACGAACCCCATGGTATGAGCCAGCTGGAGTATTTTAACACAAGGGAGCAGGAAAAGACAACAAAACATGTTATGGGAAACCCGACTTGGAATCTGCAAGTCCAGGCTCTGGCACTTACCACGTGTCCTTGGAGAAGTCACTGAACCTCCTGCTAGGACTAACGCAGTCTTCAATGTCTCTGAACACCAGGGAGAGTAAGGCTGCTCTAGGGCCGTTGGGAGGCAGAGATGAGAGAAAATAGAGGGCACAGCACCGGGGTCATAAGCTATTGCTCCCAGCTTGCCCTTGCACCTCACTGTACCGAACATTTGGCAACAATGAGAGAGAACTTACTGTGTATCAGACATAGTGCAGTGCCAGTGATATAGCTCAGAGGCAAGGTGGCTGCCTGGCAAGTGCAAGGTCCTGAGTTTGATTCCCAGTACCCACCCCAACCCCCAGCCCCGCAATTACATCAGGCACAATGCTAAACTCTGGATTTGAGCCAAACCTTGGCTTAATGTTAATATACCAATTTTCAATATGGTTAATAGTACTCATTCACTGATTAAGTTTAAATAAGAAAATGCCAGCACATACAGAGCTCCTCACATGAAGGTGTCATGGATAGATTAATAGTCAACATGTAATAGTCAACATGAACTCAATCAGCATGGCGCTGGGCGTGGAAGGTCCACCTGAGGACTGCTGCCAACAGCAGAAAAAGAGAACTGGGGGAGATGGTGTTGTTGATTCTAAGAGAAGCATGTTGCACCAGGTCTCCAGATATGAACTTCGCTGTTATCATCAGAGGAGCTCAGGACCTCACTGCTGCTGCTGACTATAGTTATTTTTAGGGAAGCTCTGGTCCCTGAATGTCACTTCTTGGCTTGAGTAGATACCTCAGCCTGCTGGCACAGATCCTTCATTCACTGGCAGGACTTTCTAGCTTCCACCACTGATCTTCTGGCCTTTCCAGTGAAGATAGACTTGCATGAGACATCGTCATAGGCTCTAGGTCCCCAGTTGGACTCACAGAGGACACTGCCATGGGCTCTAAATCTTTAGATGGACCTGTGCAGGACATTGCCTTGGGATCCAGACTCTCAGCTGGATTCTCTGGGTCTCTAGTGTGTGGACAGATCTCTCCTATGTACTCTTTGGCATTTGACTCTGTGAGTGAATATTATAAAATAACCCCATAAATTATGTGTCTCATTCTAAATCCTTTCCCTTGCAAACCCTGACTACAACAGAAGGAAAACCTCAATTGTCTTGGTAAACAGGAGGCTGAGAGGATTAACCTGAGTCTTTTCTTCTCTCCACTTAGCATGTCCCCTGCTGCCTGCTCTCACATCCCTGGTCAGACTCTGGGTGACACCAGATGCCTGGCTCTACTAAACTTTTGGAAGGACCTTGTATGAGCTTTCCACTACTATACAAAACTATCTAAGATAATTAACTTCAAAGGAAGAACAGTTGGACTTGGGCTCCAGCATTGTTTCAGTGCATGGTCAGTTCCTCTTAGGCTTTGGGTAAGGCAGCAGGTCACAACAGGAGTTAGGGTGGAGCAAGCTGCTCAGCTTGTGGCAACCAGGAAGCAAAAAATGAGACACCAGTAGCCCACAATCCCCTCCAGACATGCCCAGCGACATAAAGACCTCCTGCTAGATTCCCTCCCTTGAGAGCCAACCACTTCGCAGCAAGACCCTCTAAAACATTAGGCTCTGGGGAGTATTTTACATCCAAACTACAATTATAGAAGCCAAAGAGCTTGAAGGTTGTGGTAAGTAAAACAAGGAACTAGGGAGGAAGAGGAGAAACTGGAAGGAAGCCTAGGGGTGCTTTTGATGTGGGTGCTAGCAACATGGACACATTTGCTCTTGCACATTTCAATGACTGCTAAGTTAGGTTAGCAGATTTTCCACCATGAATGCTGTTACAGTAAGATATAAAAAGCAGGAACAGCTCCTCCACATTATGTAATGCATAAAACAGTCCTTCCCAGTGTGTGTGCCATACAGGATCATGAACACAGCAGGTCAGTCACATGTGGCAGCAAGGGCAGCCTTGTGGGTTGACTTGTGGAGGAGCAGTACAGACACCATTCCTGGGTAACATGGGTAGGGGTGGTCTCCAGTACCAAAATAATGGTCTCAATCACTCATTCATGCACAGTATCAAGTATAAGAATCATCTTCAACAAGGAAAACACCCAGTTGCAGGCAAGCACCCCTAGGCTGCTCTTTACCCGGCAGAGTGTGAGCCCTTCTGAGATCACCTTCTACCTCACTCTGGTGAGCAAGCGCCTGGGATATCCCTCCCATCCTCCCAACATCCTTACCCACTATCGAAAGAAGGAAAACTTAAAACTACATTTCCAGCACTATCAAGTCAATGGACATAATGACCAGCTACAAATGAGTTTTCTTTCATAGTTTATTTTTTAAAAAATCATTTTACATTTTTACATTCATCTCTCAGAATATTTAATGGTACCAATTAATATTATAGTAAGATTCCAAATTTCCAGATGAAAAACAAAATTTTTAAATAAGGAAGAAATTATTTAGTAAAACTTCAAGACTAAAAGGAAATGTGAAAAGAAAAAAACCAAAAAATATTGTAGAAAATAGAATCCCACCCACCCAGAGTTAAGTTAGAAAATGCAATCAACCCCACCCTACTCCCTATGTCTCTTAGAAAAGCCTCCCGGTCCTGAACCCGGGGTCTCATATACAAATATGTATGTATAGCTTGATTTGCAGATTCAGCTTCTGGAATTTTAAACTTGTCCTAGTTAGAAATTTAAAGTACAAATTAGGTTAGGTAGTTAGACATCCACAAATACTGAAATCCAAATGAATGGAAACACTTTGGCTTTGGTATGGCTATACAATCTACCTAGAAAGTGTACAACAAGACAGCAGCTTGGGGACAAACAGATACAAAGGGGAGGGCACAAATACTCCCATTTGGAGGTAAAATAAATACTGGGACACATCCGGAGCAAATGCTGGATACAACACTTGAGGCAGATCAAAGCACATACACAAGTTCTGGGTCAGAACTATGTGGACCAGCCTTTTTCAAAGGGTCACTTGTAGGACTCAGCTGAACATGTGTGCTAGGCTCTAGCAAAAGACCTTGTACAGTAAGAATGCCAGTAAGGCTGAAAACATCTTATTCCAGAAGTCTCAAGATCCTGCTTCTCCCTCTAATTAAGGAAGCTCCACCACAGAAGGAGCTCCATTAAGAGGCCTACTGCCCGTCACCACAGAGGACTGTCAGTATGGTGCCACTACCATGTTTGCACCTCTGGGGTGACCAAACAAAAAACAAAATCTATTGTTAGGATACAACTTACTATGTAGTGCCTTGGGCCTGCTCCCATCCCCCTTACTGTTGAAAGGTCATGATTAAGGGGTGTGAAAGAAACTGCAGAGGGAAAGGCAGTGGTAGGCTCAAGACCATGTCTAAACAAGGCCTCAAATATCCTCAAACATTACAGAAAACAGAAAGATGCCTATACAATGGGTCTTTAAAGTTACTTCACAAAAGCACAAAAGTGATGCCAGACAAAGAAAGAAAAAAGGCCACTTGCCACTGCTTCAATGCAGAGCTTCCAGTGGCTACCAACACAGTCCTTTCCAATACAGACACTTTGGCATACTGTTGGACAAGGAAGATGACCCAGCTGCTTTTTCTTTTAATTTCTTAGACTTTTGATGCCAAATGTATACTGAATATATGCCAAATTATGAAATGAATATACCAGTGGCAACTCAAACAAGAGAAGTTGCCTCTCAAAGCATAAGCGAGCTCAGGACAAGGCAAAGGCAAGGCTTCTGTTTACTGTGGCCTGTGTTCACTGTAGTGAACACAGTAATAATGACAGGATGAAGGGCAGAAAACAAACACAATACCCAGGAACCTTTTGATAAACTTCATCATTTATCCTGTTTTCTAAATAAGATTCCAACACCAATTTTTAAAGGGGGTGGGGATGGATATAAATTAAAACAAAAATACAACTGTACAAGGCTTTACTCTGAGAGCCATCGATCTCCAGGCAAGCCGGAACTAAGGGGACTTGCCATCATAGACCCCCAACTTGCTACGCAGTATGTACATCATGAGAAGCACAGGAAGAGAGTCTAGGAGCCTGCAATCAAGGAACCAACGGAAGTACAGACACAGATGTCCTAATACGTGTAAGCTCTACTGACTGCGCAGAGAAACCCTAACAGCTACTCTAGCACCAAATGCTTGAAACCCCAAGTTGGCAGTTGGAATACAAAAACACCATCAC
Organism: Capromys pilorides; assembly: GCA_004027915.1. Lineage (NCBI taxonomy): Eukaryota > Metazoa > Chordata > Mammalia > Rodentia > Capromyidae > Capromys > Capromys pilorides. The sequence goes on along the minus strand of PVKN010002232.1, from coordinate 23,174 downwards.
TGAGTGAACCAATCACTTCTCCAATCAAAAATAGAGAGGAAGACGCAGAGTGTGCAGGGAAGGCTGTTTCTCCAGGGCTGACAAAGGAGGAGTGCAGGTTTGGTGGCAGCCACAGCACAGCTTGCCTAGTCTCCAACAGGGCCTGCTGACAAGGCTGCATGGTGCAGAAAGGCCAGTGTGTGATCATGGTACCACCACCGAATGACATGGGTTGTGCAGCGTCTACAGATCACTGACCATTACACTATCAACCTCCCTGCCCTGCCTACAAGAGATAGCCCAGATGACCACCCTGCAACAGCTGCTACTTCCACCTCCTTGGGAACTGCAGAGGGACAGGAATTACAAGTGGAAACTTCAATTACCACTTCTTGTGCCAGACTGAGCTAGAATAAGTGTGTCTAATTAATCACCTGTATTAAATACATTTAAAATATGGTAACTTCAGCTTATTATGAATACAAAATGTTCCCTAACCCAGCTCTATTTACTACAGTGCAGTCTCCTGTTGTTCAGCCAGGAGAATGGGCGGCATGTGCCAGATGTTATCCAGGCATTAATTTCTCTGAGAAGGCGACAAGTCAGGAGAATTAATCTCCTTCTGCTGGGACCTCTGCCCCAAGCTACTGGAAAAACAGTGAATTGGGCTTGACAAGGGAAGCAGCTACGTGATCCACTAATCAGATTCAAGACATGAAAATGCACCAGAGTGTATTCCTTCCTGCTCTTTTTCACAGGAGAGAGACCTAAAGATAATTAACAAAAAGGCTTGTCCCTTCGAAATCAAAGGAGGTTTTAAAAAGCAGGTGAAAGAAAAAAAGAAAGTAAAATAAAACAAACTCCCAGTACTTCTGAAAGAGTCCATCGTTGCCGGATGTCTAGAAGTCGTGGCAGGAAAGAATGACAGAAAGATGGAAGTGGCCAGCCACAAAAGTGCCTTGCAGAATCCACAACGGGGTTCTCCGTTTCCAAGGCCAAGTAGTTATTCCCGGTAAGTTAAAAATTTTCTAGTAAGAAAAAAACAAAACAAAAATAAAAACCACTCCAAAAAAAGGGTCAAGGGAAGAGGGACACTGTAGAAAGTCAAGCCGCTGACCGCCGGCGGATCACAAAGAGCCCACGCTGAAGCTGGCCCAGATAGATCCTCATCTTGGTACTGTCGCTTGTCTTCCTCACCCATATCTGCAAGGACGGGAGAGAAGCAAGAGGAGAGAGGCTGAGAGACTCACAGGGGCAAATCAGAGCACTGCAATACTTGCAGGGGTTAGGCTGGCAGATCCCAACACCTGAGGCTCCCCAGGCACACCTTGACTGTAGCCACTGTGACCCCAGCTTCACCAGCCCCGATGCATTCCTCCCCTCCACAGGGCCCACCTCTGACCAAGAGCCAGTCAGCACAGCAATTGTGGGCTCCACCTTCTCCCTGGGTCACAAGGACTCCCCTTGGTACTGGGAAATGAACCTAGGGCCTTCACACTGAGGTACATTCCCCACTCCTTAATTTTTCTTTTTCTCTTCCTCTTCTCTTTTTTTTTTTAATTTTGAGACGGTCTAAGTTGCCTAGGCTGGGCTCAAATTTGCAATCATCCTGCCTCAGCCTCCCAGAGTGCTGGAATTACAGATGTATGCACCACCATGCCTGGCCTTGATTCAGTTGATTACAGGCTTAGCAATATGTAACAGACATACATTCATGAACATAAACTTCTTGCCAAAATTTAAAATGTTTTCCTCATCCCAAGAGACTTCCACATATCATCTAGCCTTGTGATACTCTGCTTTTATTGGATAGGCTAATTAAAGCTAATGGCTGTGATGGAAAAAAAACAGTACTATAAACAAAAAATGCCCATGAGGGAGCTGGGGCCCAGCAAGAGTCCAAAGAAAGGAGAACAGTTAAGACACTTCTTCTCCTCACCACTTTCCTCTCCCACGGATGGGACCAGTGTTGCTCACCCGCAGGGCCCAGGCATGGAGCTATGTGAACTCATGCCACAGGGGACAGCCAGAGCCCACAACTGATCTTAGTGAGCAGCACCTACAGGGCACCCCAGGGAGGCAGGCAGAGGCACCTGAGCAAGGCCTCTTGAACTCTCACCACGTGCTAGACACTGACCAACTCACTGAGCTGCTTCAGCCCAGAACAGGCCTGCCGAGTAAGCACTACTATGGGCTCCATTTCACGAAAGACACCAAAGCCAGGAAGGCGGAGTCGCCTGTCCCGACTGTGACAGCACAGTCCTTTGCTCTTCTCCACTCAAGTGGCCTCTGACTCTTCTTCTCACCTAGCTCTCTGTAACATGCAATTAAATGGAACCTAAAGCATGTGTATTAGACAGGCCTGCACTTCCTTTATACAGCGCTGAGCTTGCAGATGTTACCTCCTCTTTCCCCCACCCAGTTTTCAGGGTTTAAAAAAGCCTGTTCTCAGTTTCACCTCAATTTCTTTGATGTGATTATTCAGCAACAGACAGACTTTAAAATGAAATACACTGGTTTAAAAATGAAACAAGCTAAAGATCTCACATGAAACTGAGCCTCTAAAGGAACATACAGAACCATTTCAAACTGAAACTGACCCCAAGAGGCTTGACTCAGGGAGTCATTAATGCACTCAGACCCACTATCAAAGCTGCCCAGAGCTGAGTTACAGCATGGCCACCCAGCTCGAGCATCACTCAGCAGCTCATCTGAAAACTGCACCGAAAGACTTCTCAGAACCAAGGGCTGTTCTTCCCTCAGTCGCTGCCTGCGAAGCCCAAGGCCACTTCCCTCCTGGACGCATCTTATACAGACACTCTTTCCTGACAAAAAGTGGTTACTTCAACAGGAGGCTGAGTAAGGGAGCACTGAGCTTGTCTCTATAATTTCCTTGGGGTGCCACACAGGAGAAGAAGGCAGCAGTTCTCAAGTGAGGTGTAGGTACCAGGAAGCCACAAGGGCTTTTACAGAGCAACCCTGGAGGGCAGGTGTAAATGGTGCATCACCAAAGTGAGGCACCTGTTCAGCCCCAGTTCTGGTTCCAGCTTGGTCGGAGGTGACTCAGGTCCTAAGCCCTGAGAAGAGTGACATTCTGCTATCTGGAAAGCTCTCCCTAACTTCTAAGTAAACAATCATTGTGCAAACTAGTCACATTTGAGGGCATTTTCAATTCAGGAAGCTGGGAGAATACGGGAGGCTTAAGTTATTTCATAATCCAGTTTCATTAGATTTACTGTGCACTGGCACAAATAAGTTACAGAGGGTACACACGTAAAAGTCAATTTCTTTGCAGACGTTTGCAGAGTGATAAAAGATCAAACCAATCCAGCCACTAAAGTTTTAAGCCCCTTTTGAACAATGCAAGTTAGACATTGCTGGACACTCTCCCAATGAAGGGTCAGGCAGAGAACGTAGAGGGTAGTCATATCTATCGCGTTTGGGTGCAACTCCATTAAAAACAGACCCCTTAGCAGGATACCAACTCTCAAGCACAAGAGCCTGGCAGCCTGCTGTTGGGGCACAACAGGACACACCAGGTGGCAGAGAACAGCCCAGCAGTCATGCCGACTGGAATGCACTCATGCTGAGTGCCTACTGGGCACTGGACCTTGTCAGGTGCTCACTGTAAGATACAATCTATGAGATCATGCAAAAGCTCTAGGGAGATAACACCACAAAGGTGGAGTATGCTCCACGGCAAGCCCCATTTTCAGGAGACACCAGAAGCAAGGCGAGGAAGGTACAGAGCTTACACGCTTGCCTTTTGCTCTCTCCTAAACTCTAGCTCAGGGGCTCCCAGATCAATTACTACCAAGAAAGCTCCCCAGTACCACCAGGGATACTCAGAGCTCCACACAATGGATGCAAACATGCATGAGATGGTTCTTAAAGGGTGGCTCTGACTATGCACGACAAACTATTAACAGTTGAGTTTAACTCACACATTAGACATGATTTCACTTTCTTTTTTTGAGATAGGGTCTTGCTATGCAGCTCAGACTGGCGTTGAGCTCACTTTGTAGCCCAGGCTGGCCACAAACTCACAACTATCCTCTGCCTCAGCCTCAGCCTCCTGAGAGCTGGGTTACAGGAGTGCTCCACCACATTCGGCCTATCATTCCACTTTAGTAGTGGAATTTTCATTTCAGATTTGTCCTATTTTCCACTCTTTGCAGAGCACATTTTGCTTTCCTCAGAGTGAGGAAATTCAGTCCATACCTCATTGGCTCCAACTGAGCTGATCACACAGCTCAGTTTCTGGTTGTCCTTTGACTCCAGGTAGATGGCCTGGCTCTTATGGTACCTACAAAAACAGGGCACAAATGTAAAAAAAGAAAAAAAAAAAAAAAAAAAAGATATAAAGTAGTCTCAATCACTTGTATTTGAGCAAAAGTTGGGACTTCAGAAGACTTTAAGGCTCCCACTCTCAAATGGGACGACATTTTACTCTCTTGATCTTATAATCTTTCATCCCTTTGAAAAAGGAAAGCAGCAATTGAGGAAATTATGACATTTTATTTGAACTATATGACCCAGTTCAAAAACTGCAGTAAAAATTTTACAGTAAAATCTGTTTCCACTTTCTAGCTGCACCCCCAAACACTGAAGGCAGCTGTGTGGACAAACAAGTGGGTGAGCTTGAACAATTTTCTGTTACCTATTTTCTGTCTAAGTAAGGCATTCACAGAAAAAAGGCTGAATTCGACCCTTTATTCAGTCACTCAACATCAAGTGCTTACTATGGGGATTCGGAGAAGACTGAACAGGCCCCAGATCCTTGCTGCCATGGAGCTTTATAGGGCAACATCTCATAATCCCGTCTGGCAAATGCTGATTAGGCCAAGCTTTGAACATCATGGCACATACCAAAAGTATCAGACTTGGCATGTTATGGCCTAGGGAAGAAAGAAGGCTGCTTTAAAGGAGGTCACAAGCCAGAAGCTCCCCTTTCAGCCCTACATCTACCCTCTTGGCCTACAGTACAGAACCACTTCCAACCTACAGAAGTTCATCCTTCCAAGGATGGAGGGCCATAGCCCAAATGGGACAACAGCAAGAAAGAGCAGCAGCTGTTCCTTACAACAGTTAGGAATTAAGCTAAGCTGCTACTTGCTGCCCTGGCTTGGGCCAGTCCCAGTTCAGATGAAAGCATAACCTTTGGTTCACTCTGTCAACAAAAACCTAGCTACACAGAGCTGTACACTCATGTAAAGTCTACCAAAACACATCTCCCAGCAAAGCACTGCATCTTCTTCTCATTTCTCCCAAGAAGCCAGATTCTGATTTGCTGGTATAATGAAATAATCTACTGCCCAGGTAACCTTCCAGGATATCCTTCTCTCCCACTGAGCTTGCTCCAATCTAGGTGCTAAGCACTCTTTAATCTGCTACTCAGGAGCTGGATATACAGATTTCCTAGTCGTCAGTTCCTGAAAATATTGTTTTTAAAAAGTGAATCACAAATGCAGTAAGAACAGTTTTTGTTAGTTTGCTTCAAATCTAAGTTTTAAATTTGCTTTTGGCCACATATTAGTTGGCAAACGGAGTCAGAGGCCCTGCATTAAGCTAAGCAGGTAACAGCACAAAACCCAAATTGCACAATGTATAAGGCCACACCACACTAGTTCATAGCAATCTTCTAACATTTCGTTTGGTTTCTCTGCCATATCTAAGCCACCTATACTATGTAAACAGTAATGTCTTGAGTAATGTTTAGAATAAAAATACAAAAGCAAAAGAATATACACAGTTATTGTATGGAAACTATGAGTTATTAAAGAGACAGAAACATAAAACAAAACATAACTAGCTTCCAGTCACTCTGATTCTATTTTCTAAACACTTTCTCAGGTCGGAGAGATAACTCAGTAGAATAAGCACTTGCATGGCAAGTGCAAGGTCCTGAATTCAATCCCTGGTACTACAAAAAAAATAAATAAATTAATAATAATAATAATAAAATAAATACTTTCTGAAAGTCATGGGTGTGGTATGAACATACATAACCGCATGAAAACAAGCTCAATACAGAGCTAAGTAGAGCAAAAAAAAACAAAAACAAAACCTATGTCTACTATATTCTTGTATTTCTAATAAAACACATTTGACTGGTTTCATCATGCCCATCAGGAGATCAGGGGTAGTGACTGCCATCCTGCCTGCCACCTCTGGCTCTTACCACAGAGTGTGGCCTGATGTCCATCAAGATCTCCAGGCACTTCAGCTGCCAACTTCCAAGCCACCTGATCCCACATTCCCAAGGCCTTCTGGGGATTCTCAGGTACCAAATGATGGTTTTAGGGAAACACTGTCCCTGGATATCAAATCTGTTAAATTACTTGAATTATCTGAAACTAATGGGTATTTTTTTAAAAGATAAAACCAAAAAGTCTACAACATCCTTAACATATAACCTCACTTGTCAATTTTTAAAGAATAAAAGAGAAAGAATTCAAAACATATTTAGAAATAATAAGTTTAAAAGCAACATCAATAGAACCAATTTAGTACAAATGTGTCATCTTTTCTTGCCAATTAAACCCATTTTATAAGCTAGAATTCAGCTGCTAAAAAAATTATTTTTTTTAAAATGGCCTCAAAGAGTAAGTCCTAAACGTCAAATTGATTGTATTGGTAACAGAAATTCTGACCTAAAAATCCCTACAATTAAGCTCTTAAAGCTCTGTGCCTCACTATTAAACCCAATTAACTAGAATTACTATACTATTTTGGAAAAAAGCAATTTTTTTTAAAGGTAGTTCTAAAAGTAGGGCTGGGGTGGGGTGGGAGGGGAGAAGTAATTTAATTTGCTACCCTGCTGGGGATCATGTTATAACTACAGAACCTCCAGGGTCCCAACTCTAGTGGAAAACTTTGCTTTAACAGATTTTACATCAACAGAGAGCTAGAGGGTTAACACTACTTGAGCAAGTGGTGACTTCATCTCTGATTTGCATTAATAATTCCAGATTTAAAGTGAAGAGAGAAAAACATCATAGTCCACAAGCACCATCAGTTATTTTAAAATATCAGCTACTCACACAGTGTTTTTTCATAGGGGTCATTAGTCCAAATCAAAATGTGAGGAAAACTTACAACATGATATAAAATGCCTTAAAAGCCGTAAAGGTCCAAGGCGAAGGGAAGATGCTTAACTTTCAAAGTGAAATGTATCTTGGTAAGTATTCATACCTGCTCACTCTCATTTTGCTGAAGTCATTTAAAACTCAATGCAACATATTTTACCAAAAATACTGTTATAAGGAAAAATTCCATGCTGTAGGAAGAGACATAAAAGGATTTGACTAACCACTTAGCCATAGGCTTTTCCTGCTGAAGAAGAAAGAAAACCGAAGCCTCAAACGAACAGAGATAGAAAAGTCGGGCAGGGCCAGGAGAGCTATAAGAGGCTCACAGCGCTCCAGGGAAAGCTTTGCGCAGGGCAGCCAGGGATCCCTGGACAGGTGTAGGGAGGAAAGGATTCACCTTTCAGTGACTCACTAGGAGCCCTGATTGTTAAAGGTAGTAAGGTAAAATAACACAGAATATAGAAGAAAACAATATTCTCAAAATATATTTAAAACACAATGAGAAACTTCAAATTCTGTTGAAAAGCAAAATCCTTCCAGAGACATTACTTTCCAGATGTCTTCTGCTAACATGAGCAAGGCAGTGAAAATTCCTCCTAACTGCTTAAGAGTTCTGATGCAGCACATCTGACCAATTGGCTTACTGTACGAAATATCCATCATTGAGGATCTTTTAAAAAATACAAGAATTTTATTTTAGTGCATTTTTCCGACACATCTCATAAAGTCTAAGGATTAAGTCTAGAAAGAGGATGATCTGAAGCAATGCAATTACAAAATGAACATCATTTGAAATATCACATGGCTCGAAGACTCACAGATCTGTAAAAATGTTAGTGATAAAGCTCATCATTTTCAAAGACGGTTATTATATGTGGGCTTGATCTTTAAAGGTTATTTGGTTTTCATTATTAGAAACATTCTTCATTTTACTTTGGCCGATGGTATTTGGCAGCTAGTGCCTGCCACCTAGTGGCAATATGTCTGGATAAGCAGCAATGCTTAGAAAGATACTAACTGGCCTTTGTGAAGAATACCACGCAGCCAGATCTGAGGGGCAGAAGTCACTAAAATCAGTGAGCCTCTTTCATCCACTTAGATAATTATTTCAGTGGAGCTATTTATTTAGGCAAGATTAACTCTCTAAGAGGTGTTTTTATTTGTTTTTTGAGACAGAGTCTCACTATGTAGCTCAGCTGGGCTTCGAACTAGAACTCCTAGTAATCCTCCTGCCTCAACCTCCCAAGGGCTAGGATTACAGATCTGAGCCACCACACCTGGCCTAAGTTTTGCTTGTTTTGTGTAGATCATGCTTATCTTGAACTCACTATGTAGCCCAGACTGGCCTCGCACTCACTTAGATCCTCCTGCCTCAGTTTCCCAAGTGCTGGGATTGTAAGTATGTGCCACCACACCTGGCTTTTATCTATATATTTTAAATCACATCTTGTTAATTTAAAATTCTGAACACCATACTGTTACAAAAAAAAAAAAAATGTTCCTGTTCGGTACAGAAACAATATTCCCCCCGTATTTTACACACAAATGCTAACTCCATAGATGTGAATCTACAAATCCAGAGGCTGCCTTGTTCTTGTCAACAGGCTTAGAGAAGCTGGATGTGGTGCTATGGTGGTGTTGCAGGGGGATCAACATGGGCTCAAGAGCAAGCCTGGGCTACACAGTTCAAGGCCAGCATGGTCTATAGAGTAAGACCCTATTCAATAAACACACACACATAGAGTCTGCCAAAATAATGTATATATCAGGAAAAGAAACACTAGTGTAAATATTTTAATACTAAATTTGTGGGGACATCATGAAAGCAATACTGTTTTTGGGTTAGCTCAGGCTACCTTAAGGGCAGGTCTGGTGCAGTACATGAAGCTGGGGATTGAATTGCAGTCCTCTGTGCCTGACTGAGTTTGCCCAAGCAGGTGCTTTAATCAACTGAGTTAACCCATAAGCCACAACATCATGAAATTCATATAAATCACCTTTGGCCGCTACAATTACAAGAAGTGCTTCCAAGTGGTGGCCATGAGCTTTCAGACTTTTTTTAGTACAGTGAACCACTGAAGTGTGCATATTTTTCTAACAGATTGGGTACATAGGAGGCTACCTCAGGTTATACGTAAATATGATGCTGGGTGTGTGTGTGTGTGTGTGTGTGTGTGTGTGTGTGTGTGTTGGGCCAGGGAGATAGCTCAGGGGCACGCTTGGCTACTGCAAGGTCCAGAGTTTGATCCTCAGTTCTGCGAAAAAACAAAAAGCGTGTGTGTGTGTGTGTGTGTGTGTGTGTGTGTGTGTGTGTGTTTTGAGACAGGGTCTCTTGTGCTCAGGTTGCAGCCCACACTTGTCTCAAACACACAATCCTGCCTCAGCCTCACAAGTGCTGTGATTACTGGCTCAACTCTGTAATCACAGCTGGCATGATGCTATTTTCTATAGGGGACACAAGGATCTGCAGATGTGAAGGTCTGTGTGGTCCAAGAACCAGTATGTGTACACAGTGGGATGACTGTATAATCTTGTAAGGTAACTAATCAGCATAATGCTCAAAAAAGGCAATAATGGCTGCTTCATTTTGGAACTGTTGGCTCAGTAAAAGTATTAAGACTCTTAAGGATTATACCATGAAAAATGGTAGAGACCATCAATAACTCAGAGAGAAATGATCTGAATTTAACCTAGAAAAAAGCAGAATACAACCACATGTCCACCCGTGACCTGAAGTAAGAACAGGCCTGTGTAGGACTAAAGGAAAGAAATACTGCATCAGAATGAAGAGAGCTGTGAAAAGATGGCAGGATCCACGGTGATTTAACACCTAGCAGAATACCTAATACAGATGGCAATAAACATTTGTTGAATGAATAAATGTATGAGCTTTCAAGGTTTTTTGCTATTGTTTTGCTATTTCCTTTTTCAATAAAAAATGGCAGTCTAAAAATTTCAAGCAGTCTTCAATCTAAACGAGTCATATTTTAAGATACAATTCCCCAAGCAAGTTTCCTGGAACTTTTTTGCAGCTGGATGATGCAAGAGAAAAGGGTGGAGATGTCAAATAAAAAAATGCCTAATACCATCTTAGGAACTCACAGCGTACATTATCATATCACAAGACTTAAAGAGTGCTGTAAGAAGGGAATCCATTTATCCTAGTTAACAGGATCATCCCCTAAACTGATGTGACCACAAAATCCTTTTATCTGCAAAACACCTATTAAATTTAGCATACAGGAGCAGAGCTGAGAGGCAGGGCAGGACATATACTCTGGCACTGCTAGGCACAGGCACCACAAAAGACATCCGCAAGCAAATTCTAACACAGAACAGTAACATTAGTGGGAAGGTGGTGGGGGCGCCACCCACAGAACCTATCCTGAGAAACAGTTTTCAAAAGTCTAACGAAAGTATCCATCACATGTCAGCTCATGCACAGTACTATATCCCACTGCAAAGTGTAAGTTAAGGAGCCATACTCTAGATAACCCTGTTCTCATCTTCCAACTGGCTCTTTTCACTCTTCAAGACAGTCCCTCTTTTCTCATAACTTACCATCTTTTATCATAGTACAGCTTGCCGTCTTCTATCCGAGCCTCTAACCTCTGGGCTGGAGACTCTGCAGGTGTGGCAGGCAGGTGCTCAGGAGACGACGGGGTTGCTGGAGGAAGACAATAGATGCTTGAGCCCACTAGCTAACATGCTATAACTGAGACCCCATGTGCCAGTAACCATGACTGCTGAGTCCTGACAGTGGGAATGCACAAGAACACAACAAAACTGCAGGCCTGAAGACAAGTGCAGTGGTTGTTCACACACAAGAACCACTACGGAGCAGCACATGTATGCTGGGTCTCTTGCTCCAGGGAGCCTACTATGTGGTGCCAAGCTTAGTGTGGGATACAATCGGCACAGCATAGCACACTACTAAATTCTTGCACAATACTTCTAACTGGATCTTCACTCAATCCTCTGAGGTAGGCAAAACACAGATTAACCTCACCAAACAGGAGAAACCTGAGGCACAGGAAGGTTCAGGTCAAATGTACAAATGTACAAGGTCACTTAGAATAGGAATGAAATCATTTCTAGAGCTAAAGTAGGTTCAAATGATCTGAATTTACACTTACTACCCAGCCTGCTTCAGAAGCGCAGGACTTCTCTATGGACTATGGCAGCCCACAGGCTACCTAGGAAAAGAACGATCTTGTTTTTCAACAAAACTCAGTAAATACAAGGATATGTGAGTAATCCCAGTGCTCGGGACAACAAAAGACATTACCAGCTTGGAATCCTAGCTTATACCTATCGTTTGCTGGAAGGAACCACTGTGCATCCTGAGGTGGCCTTGTCCTCTTCCATGAACTGAAATTCAGAGCAGCCTGTGAAGACTCAGAGGCAGGCCATGGAAAGCCTCTGGGACAGTGATGCCTCGCACTTAATTCCAGAGAGGGGGTAAGACTGAACAATCCTGTGATTTAATATTAAAAACTGGATATATACTCATTAAATCTCATGCCTGTACAAAAGGAAACCTTGAACAGCCAATCAAATATCTTTTACAGGGGCCGGTGAGATGGTTCAGTGGTCTAAAGCGCCTGCTTAGGAAAGCTCAGGCAACTGCAGGGACTGCGGTTCGATCCCCGGCACCACATGCTGCGCCAGCCCCACCACCAGGGCAGGCTGAGCCAGCCACAAAATAAATAAATAAAGAACCAAACAAACACAACAAGCAAACAAACAAACAAATAAATAAATAAATAATTTTAAAAATATATCTTTTACAATAAATCCTCAGAACAAGACAAAAATAACGTAGGGGGCATATATATACATACACATATACACAAAAATAGGAGTAAGATACTTAAGGGTCCTTTCTGTTTTCATGATGACTACTCCTAAACAAATAAACATTTTTTCAAAAATTTCAGTGATTTTCTGACAGGTATTCACATGCTTTTTCAACATTCTACAAATGCCAAAAACATCATGCACTTACCTGGTCTCTTGGGTGACTTAAGCTGTAGAAAGAACAAAAAAAATCTTAAGAAAAAAATCATTTCAGATGCAACTTCAGGTATCAGAAGTATCACAATGATGTAACAAAGTAACATATGAATAAAGTGAAGCAGAAAACCATGTCAAAGGGCCAGCAAGATAGCTCAGCGGTCTAAAGCACCTGCTTAGGCAAGCACATGGGAACCAACGTTCAATCCATAGCACCACATGCCACACCAGCCCTACCCCCAGGGTAGGGCTGACCATAAAAGAAAAAAGAAAACCATGTCAAGCCTGAGCATTCATATAAATTTGTAAAAAGTCAAGCTGAAAATTCCCTATCATGAATCTTACCACTATGTACATCTAAAACATACAAATAAAAAAAGAACATCAAACTGTACCTTATTTAACGTTCTCAGATCCTCCATAATCTGCTCATCAGTTAACAAATAGTTTAGCTGAGGTGTTAAGAGTTAAAGGAACGTGTCTAAAAATTTGTTTCCCAAGGAAACAGAAACCAACAAGATGGTTCCAGTATTTTAGAACTGACAAAGCATGACTATGTTACATGACTTTTTTTTTTTCATAACTTGCTTCTTAGAAAGTTGAAACTCCTATTAAGTGTCACAGTAATCAGGTACAAGAATTCACATTCCCCACCTTAGAAGCTGCTACAATGAAACTCAGTAGGTAGCAGCAACAGTGAAACCCCAGAAAACAGTAAAATCACAATTCCGCCCTGTACTTATATCTTGTTTCAAACATCTAAAGCCTTAATACACACACACATACATACATACATACACACACACACACACACACACACACACACCTCTAATGTAGGTTAATCTTGCAAGATAACTTAAATCCTTAACTACAAAGCTGAAAGGATGTGAAGTTATATCTTTTTCTAGCAGCCAACAAACAATGGAACCATCTAAGACAAACAGCTATTTATTATCCAATAGGAGGGATATCTCTCTCCATGTGTCCCATTCCCATTGTCTGTTTTCGTGGTTAAAGAGATTTTTATATTGAATAAAATCTCACTTGCTATAAGAACAATCTGCAATTCAGTGTGTTAGAAATGGAGTACATGAAGTGCACAAAAGCAGATATTATTACTATCTTTGTTTCACAGGTTGAAAAATTAAGACACACCAACTTTTCAGTTTTCTCTGACGCCTGTCTAATTTACAACACAAAGTACTTTCCAAAATTTTTACTATGGAAAGCAGTAGCAACTGAGGACTCTAGTAACAAATGGCCAACCACTGTCTCATGGATAGTTGTTTTTCTTTCTTTTTTTTTTTTGGTCTTTTTGAGACAGGGTTCAGGCTGGCTTTGAGCTCACTTTTGTAGCCCAGGCTGGTCTCGAGCTTGCACTGATCCTCCTGCCTTAGCCTCCCAAGTGCTGGGAATACAGGTATGCACCACCACACCTGGCTTTACATGGATAAATATTTTACATATATTTTCCAATCAAATATTGCTACCTTTTGCAGGACAATTACCATGTATACTCTATTAGAGTGGTGGCAAACCCATGGCACACGTGCTGCCATAGGCTGTTTGTCATAGGCTGAAAGCTCTAAAGGTTCACCGGCACTGCTCTATCAGAGGCACAATAAAGCACTCATTATCCTAAGGGAGAAACACGATTAAAGCATGGCACAAATGGATATCAGGAGCAGGTTTTCTCCTTTTGTCTGGGATGGGGACAGGATCATTTGGTCGCCTCCGCAACTTTCTGGTCATGATGGGTTTCACTTCCATAGAATCTGTGGCAAGAACAGAATGGGTTCATATAATGTAGTGAACATAACCAACTTGTTAGCTAAATAAAGGATTAAAAACAGACAAACAAAAAAAAGAACAGAATGTGTAAATCTATCCAGCTCCCACTTGGAGTAAGAATACTTACGGTGTATGAACATCTGCCTCACAGCCACACAACCAAAACTGTTTTAGTGGGAATATTTGGTCTATACAAAGCCCTAGCCAGATGCCAGTAACAGAGCTGACACAGGGTCTATGCTTACAATATTCAAATTACCTATGCTAGGTATACACCCTTCTATGAAATCCAACACTCTAAGACTGCTACAGTAGGTAACAGAATAACATCCTAAAAACTAGTAGCTATTCTTTCTTTTACTCCAGTTAAGAACCCAGGCTTTTGGAACTGAAAATGCAGAGTAAGGTCACCATGTAACTAATTCCCACTGTTCCCACAGAGGGTGGGGGCCTAAAGCCCACTGGTACAAAAGGCTCTTTTACAGGCCACTGGCCTCAGTGCCAACATTGTTATACTGAGTTTTCATTTACAAACTCCACTCCTTTCTGTTTGCAGCTACTTGACTTCATGAATGATACAATGAAAGCACAAATAAAGCCTCTTTTCACCCTCCTGACTTCTCTGCAGTCTTGACACTGACACTGACTCCCCTTGCCCTTGCAGCTCTCCTCCAACAGACCCCTGCTGATCTTTGCCCTTTGCCCTTTGGGGCCCTTTTTGGCCAGCCTGCTCCTTCACCCTGGTGATCTATCAGGTCCATTCAATCCTCAGCCTGTCTCCCACTGAATGTCCATCTCCACTCCCAACCCTACCAGCCCTCTGGACGGGAACACACACTCTGGGCTCCTGGCAAACTCATTTCTTCTCTTCATTCCTTGGCCCAAGGCTGGCTCTTCTGCATCTCAGGGGCACTGAATCTGACCCCCTTCAGTACTAGAACAAAATCCCTCCTCTGTGACACCTTCCTTCACCCAGGCATCAAAGTGACCTCAACTACAGGCCCTGATCTTTTCAGTGACAATAGCTGCATGTCCATCAGCAGTCACTCCCTCCCTCCCTTAAAGCCTAAGACACATACCCAGTCTCCTTTGCATACTGTTCACTTTTTAACAGTTATTTCAAAGGCTTACTACCCTCTACAGAATGAAGGCCAGGAGGATCAGTGCGAGTTCGAGACTAGTCTGGGCCACAAAAGTGAACTCAAGGCCAGCCTGAACTGCATAGCGAGACCCTGTCTCAAAAAGACAAAAAAAAAAAAAGACCAACTTCAGTTACACGCATGCACACTTCTCAGAAAAGCAACACTGCCACAAGAATGTGCTGTGCAGGATCTTAAGAGTATGTAACAAGTATACTACACCAACTCAAGATGTTTCTGCATGTTGCTTTAGAACATACACGGACAATACTGATTTTTTTTTCCCATGAGTGAAATAGAGGTAAACTAAGAACCACACACCAATATTTGTAAAGGTGGACTTGAAGGTAGGAGGAGGAAGATACACACACACCCTTGAGCAGAGACGGGGAAGCTATCTCCCTAGAAGAAATCTCTTCCCCTCTGCTGAGATGCTACCTTACTCTAATCATTTACTGACTGGTGGTACAGCGCAGTGGCAGAAAGCCTGAGTGTCACACCTAAGGCCTGACTCCCAGGGGCAGCTGTGTGACTTCGGCAGGCTATGGAAATGCCCTATACCTCAGCTTCCTCATTTAACAGAGGGTGCTCACAGATGCTGTGAGGATTACAGAGATGGGACATGTGAAGCCATCAGCAGAGTGGCTGACCTGCCAAAGCACAGCTGAGGCTGGTTTTTACTGTCATGCTTTCAGGAAGGAAAACACTACACAAAGATCTTTTTAAAAGGTGAAAACAGCTGTGCAGAAGTTGACTACCACCAGGCAACTGCTATAAATGCAATACACTATAAGGTGCAGAATTTGGCAACCAAAATGTGAAAGGAGCTCGCCCAACCCAGTCAGCACCAGACAAAGCACAGTGCCCCATGAACACCAGTGTGTTCTCTTCAGCAAGGAGTAGCTGAGCGCACTCCATTCCACAGGCTGCCAACACAGGGATGGAGGGTGGGCAGCACAAGACAGGGAGAGAACCAAAACAGCCAGGCCACTCACTAAACTGAAACGTCATAGTTGCACAGTTATACATCAGAAAATATATGCAAATTCTTCTTAAAAGTAATGAAGGGCCAGGGAGATAGCTCAGGGTCCTGAGTTCAATCCCCAGTACTGCAAAATAAAAAAGGTTGATAAATGATATTATTAGGGCCAGCCAGATAAGCTCAGTGGACTAAAGCACCTGCTTAGGCAGACCACAGCGGCCAGGGTTCAATACCCAGCATGTCATGCTGGCCCTGTTCCTGGGGCATGCTGAGAGGGCGATTGAGACTGAGTGTCTGAATTATAGGCACATGCCTATAATCCCATCGCTTAGAATGCTGAAAGGAGGAGAATCACAACCGAGTCCAACCTACATAGTGAAACCTTGTAGGTCCTGTGCTAAATATATATTTTAAAAAAAGCAATGAAAAAAATCCATCCAAAAAAAATGAATCCATTTTATTAGCCCAGGCACAGGAATAACGTGGTAGATTTTATACAAATGCCTACCTCTACAGAAGGAAGTGTTTTGAGGAGGCTCCTAAGACGCATAAGCATGTCTCTATCAACACCTAGAAGAGGCACCAGGGAGCAGGCCTGGCCAGCTGCACGCATGGGAGACGTAATTTAGGGGGAGACCAGCCTAAGCATACAGCGCCAGGACCACATAGTACATAAGATTAGACACTGAACTCCCTTGCTTCAATTGCCAGTTTGGCTGGCTGGCTTTGACAGATTTTTCAAAGAGGGATGGGCTAGCCTAACCATCTGCGTGCAAATCTGCCTGACAGTTCTATTACTCACTGTCTTCAACAGCTGGCATGCTGACTTTGTAACATCAGTCTCTCATGCACTCGGCCAGTAAGAGGGCACAGAAGTCAATCAGGACATATTCACAAAAATCAAACTCCCAAGTCTGGCATGGTGGCACACGCCTATAATCCCAGCACTGAAGAGGTTGAAGCAGCAGGATCACTGAGTTGTCAGCCTAGGATATAAAAAGTGAGTTCAATGCCAGAGTGGACTACATAGTGAGACCCTGTCTCTGAAAGAAAAAAAAAAAAAAAAATCAAACTCCCAGAACTGAATCTGAAGCTCAGACCCTGCAGACAACCCTGGAGAAGGCACCTAAGCAAGGATGCCTTTCAGACATCGTGCACCAATCCCAAACTTCTCCAAATGGCTTAAGTGAAAAAGCCTCTCTGATCCCAAGGACTCTTCAAATGTGTTTCACTGGGCACAATCTGTAGGATAGCACTGAACATCACTCAAATGCAGCAGATGTGAGAGGGTTTACCTGAGAGAACAAACAATGACAAGTCCTACGGCTCCTCTCCAAGCCACCTCACATATGAATGTTAACAGTATAGGCCTCAGGAAACCTGAGACACAGGTCTGTTCTCAGAAAATGTGAGAATGTAAGAAATGAGGCTGAGGCTGAGGCTGCGTCACTGCTGGGCAGGTATTAGCATCCCTATGGAGGGAGAGTCCTGACAACACCAACTTCCTGCAATGAACATGAAATTACCCAGTGACTGATAAATCTTTGTTCCCTACTTTCTTGGGCCTAGCCCTTAACATCCACTTAACATGGTTACAGTGTTCAGCTGCAATAAAAGTTTCATTTTAACATCTTAAGCTCAGGTATAATCTCACTCTTAGGTAGAATCTAGAGAGGCTGACCTCACAGGCACAGAGGATAGGACAGGGTTCCCAGAGGCTGGAAAGTGTAGGGGAGACAGGATTAGGAGAGACGGGCCACTACAACATTTAGTTAGACTATACGTGTAAGTCCTGGGGTTCCATTACACAGCAAAGTGACTACGGTTAACAGTACTGTGTTCAATATTTCCAAATTTACGGGAACGTAAGATTTTGAATGTAATCACCACAAAGATAACTATAGAAGTAGATAAATACGCTAACAGCCCAACCTAATGATTACACAATGCAGATATGAATCAAAATATCCCTATGTTCCATTAGTAACTGCAATTACGGGCCGATTAAAAACCAAATTTAAAAATAAGCTTACACTTGTTTACAAACTGAAACAAACTGAGCTGCAGTGACTCCAGGAGCACTCTGTATTCTACTTTCCTTTTCTGGATGACACATCCCCAGTCATTCTTTCTCATTATTTTGAGACAGAGTCTCACTGAATTACTAAAGTTGCCCAGGTGATGCTCAAACTAACACTCCTCCTGCCTCAGCCTCCCAGAGGGCTGGGATTACAGGCGTGGGCCCTACATCTAGCTTCAAAGCAGCATTCTTTGTAAGTTACACGTGCAAAGCAAAACCTCCTGGAGAGCAGGCCTGCAGCAGACTGGCAACAACCCTAAAGCAGAGCCAGAGTAAGATGGAGCTGGCCCAGAGAACCACAGCAGCACAAACGCATCCTACCCCTGTTCCTCTCTTGGGGGCTGCTATTATGGTTTGTGTCTAGTTGTCCCTGCAAAGCCCCATGTAAGTCATGGGGCAGGCACAAGTGGTTTGAGGGGTGGGGCCAGAGAGCTGTGAAGCATTAAACTTGCATCTGGCGCTGCCCCAATTTGCAGTCTCTCTGAGGCATGGGGAGGGTCAGCCTGGACACAGTGGCATCCCAGCCTCTCCTGCAGACCCTGTAGAGGGGGGCAGCAACTGAGGCCACCTTGAGCAGAGAGGAGATGTTTGGAGAACACAGAGGCACTGACCCTCTCTATAGAACAAATAAGACTCTGAAGTCTTGCTACTTAATTCAGACTATTTTAAACTATGAAACCTCCAGGAACTATGAGCAAAATAAACCTTTCCTTCCTTCATTTCCAGTGTCAGGTATTTGTCCCAGTGATGAGAAGAGTAACTAACTCAGCTGTGAAGCTTACCCATGGTGTCCCAAATCCACACTGCAGGGGTGACCAAAAATAGAAGGCAGGGGTATGGAATGGTAATCAAGGTGAGGCCTACAAAGGTCAAACCAGGACAGGAATGTAAGAACCAAACTCCTAGAGCCATACTTGACCACAATCAAGGAACAGCACCCAAAAAGAGACCCAACGGAACCCTCCTGTCTTCCCCTCAACCACAGGGAAGGGCCTATACCCCTTATCACCAGCACCAGGGAAACCTACCTTACCCCCACAGCCAGGTCACCTGTTCCATCTTCTCTCCTGATGCAACCTCTTCTCCTCACTGTGACTTCTACAGGGCTCCTCTCTGGGCTAATTACTGTGTAAGACACACTCCTGTCTAGTATAAAAAGTTCTAAAGTCACTGTAACAAGCCTGTCAGATCTATACCCTCATTTGGGAACCTCCATGTCAACACTGCCTTGCACTTGGGAAAGTATGGACGTTGTGTCTGCTTTGTACAAACTCCTTGAGAACACAGACCTTACCCACTGGCCTAATTTTGTCACACTGCCATATATCCCCTTGCTCTCAGAAGAGTTGGTATAATGTGGTTAAGACAACAAGCCTAGTACCAAATTTTGTATAAGCTCCATCTAGCTCACTGAAATACCTAGGCAAACAATTCTACCCTGAATCTGCTTTGTTGTTTGTAAACTCAAGGTAGCAACATCCAAAATCACGGGTAGCTGCAGAACTAACAGGGTTAGCACACTTCCCAAGTCTGGAATGATTCCTCTGGATGCCATTTTCCAAGGCACAACATAGGCATTACATGGCCTCATCTTTAACCAATCCCTAGTAGTAGGTTCCATCACTCCCTTGCAGAGTGAGGAGACCCTATGCCAAGTGGCTTATGACTGCGCTAAGGTTCTCCTCCAGCCTGTCAGCCTACAGAGGCAGCACTAATACTTCTGTACAATGCCTAGCTGAACAAGTGCTCAGGAAACAGACTTCTATTTTGGCATTATAATGACTCATGGTGCTAGCTATGAATCTAGTGTTTTCTAAAGGAAACTCACAGGCTTTACTGAGGTTACAATCCACAAGGACCCTTGGCAAGAAAGAACTTACAATAGAAAATGGAGTGGCAGTTTAGGGAACTGCTGGAATAGAGAAAAGGCTACTCTAGCATCAAGAAAAATGAATTAATGATAAAGTTCCCTACATGTGAAAGCTCAAGAGACTATCCTGATTATTTAGGTTATTTATAATCTTGGCTATAGAATCAAAGAAATTACACTCAAGTAATTCTATCTACTGCCTCACTATGCAAAGTGTGATGTGGCCAGCAGCCAACAGGAGATTAGAAAGGCCATAACCCAAGAGTCTCTGTAGCTGTCTGCCTTATATCCATATCCCAGGGCACCCACAAACACATTAACGGTGCAGAAGTTCTCACACTCATCCCAGCCTCATCGCCCACTGCACACCTTGCCACTGGCACAGCCATTTCCCAAGTTCTCCACAAGAGATGTGGGTGCTGAAGAATCCACCCACTAAACTCCTGGGGAGGCATTAATGTTCACACAAAGCGGGTCACTGAGACACTAATTTCTTTTTTTTTTTTTTTTTAAACATTTTTTTTTTTTTAATTTATTTTATTTATTTTTTTGTATTATGGCTGGCTCAGTCTGCCCTGGGGCTGGCACAGCATGTGGTGCCGGGGATCAAACCGCAGTCCTTCCAGTTCCTAAGTTTTCCTAAGCAGGTGCTTTAGACCACTGAACCATCTTGCCGGCCTCTGAGACACTAATTTCTAAAGGGTCTTCTGAACTAAGCTTTTCACCAGCCTCTTATTCCACTTTGACTTTAAAGAGATCTACATGATGAAGCACGAAAGGACATTTTAAGGAGTATCTTTTCTGGGCAGAGCTGGGCAACATTAATATTGGGCATCAATTCGCAAAGGTGAAGTCAGTCACTCAATTAGAGGAATGAAGTCAGGCCTTAAATCCAACAGCATAGCAGCACCATCTGTGGACATGCTAATTACCCTTCCAGCTCCAGTGCCTTTCCTTTCCACACTCTATCATTACCTTGGCAGTGCTTTCCCTACCAAGGGAACCAAATGGCTTAAGGAAGGACATCAGTGCCTCTAATGCCCATGGCCAGCTTGAACACATCTACAATCTTTTTTTTTTTTTTTTTTTTGGGGGGGGGGTACATTACAAATGACTTCCTTGCATTTATTTATCTTTTCTACTGCGGTTGGCTGTCTCAAGTCACCAAGGATGCTGCCTATCCCACTTAGGATTCTAGCTATAAAATCTACTGACCAAATAATGCCTACTGCCTGTCAATAGCTAGGACACCAAATCACAGGTAAGGTGATCATATCCTTCCCTGCAGATGGAAAGGCAACAGCTATAAGCTGACAATATTTCCCACTAGCCTAATGAAGGCTCCCAAACATCTGGTGGCACAAGCAGAATGATGAGGCATCATGCCAGTCATAGCCACCATCAAAGAAAGTGGTGTTCAGGTCAGAAAACAGGCAGGCAGACTGGCACAGGATGAGGTACCGGCAGACTAGACAGCATTTCAACAAGAACAAGGCAGTGCGGCTGGAGATGTCATCTTAGCATCCATTCTTACTAAAACAAAAGCATTTCTGAGCTACTTTCAAGGATCTCGCTTTTTTTTTGCCAATTCTTTCAAGAAGTTTCAAAGATTCATTATAGGACTAGAGTCAGACTCCTCCCCTTGAACATGCCTAGCACCACACAAATTCTCACCCAGGTATCACTGGCCTGGAGCTAGAAGAGGGCCACGCTGGTTCACAGCACAGACAGTGTGTAGGTATATGGTGGCACAGCATGCAGATCTTGGTTTTCTTTCTTTTTTGAGGCAGGGTCTTGCTATAATTCAAGCTGGCCTTGAGCTCACTATGCAGCCTAGGTTGGCCTCAAATTCATGGCAACACTCCTGCCTCACTCCTGAGTACTGGGATTCCAGGCATGTACCACCATACCTGGCTAATGTGCAGATCTTAACTGGTTACTTTTAGTTTCAAAACTAGCTCCAAGGTTTTCCATAAAAACACATTTCCTACGGAACCCTCTTAAAATCAGACATGCCAGAGCCCTAGTACCTTCTAAATATTATAAAAGTTAACTCTTAGGAATTGTGCAGAAGGCATGCCACCTACATACTCAAGTCACAAACACACTGCTGACTTGCTTTGCAGTATTTGGCAGGTTCTACAATTCCCTGTATCCTTCTAGGATTCATCAGTCTACATATGGCAGCAGGAGAGTCGGCTTACAATGCTTTCCCCCGAAATCTGCCTGGAACCTGCTGAGCTCCCATATGCAGACTAAACTCAGGAAGGCTAGGGAGGATTAGCTCCGAGTCTCACATAACTTCACTACCTTTATAGGAAAATGTTAAGGCTAGCTATCCTGTTGGAATCACATCAGCCCTTCCTGAAATGTTCACAGTACCACCTGAAGAAGAGATTTAACAGTACAGATAATACAGCCAAGTCAAAAAAACCATAATGTATTTCCTATATTGAAGTCAGACTGAAAAAAACAGCAGAGACACTCCCCTTACCATAAAGAGTTACTAAATTTAGGAATGTAACCAAGCCATGAATGGCAGCAGACCCAGACCCAGACCCGGAAGTACTTAAAGGGTAAACCCAAGCTCCTAAGTGCTACATCTACAGAATACCTGCTATGTTATAGGTCAATATTCTAGGCATTTATATTGCTTTTTTTTTTTTTTTAAATGTATTTAGTACAGGGGGAGCTTGCCAGGTAGCTCAGTTGGCTAAAGCACATGATTTGGCAAAGTCTCTCTGGCACCGGGGACTGTAGTTCAATCCCTACCCCCACATGGAGCATGAGACCTGCCCTTAAGGCAGCCTCAGCCAGTTAAAAAAAAAAAAAAATTCACATGTATTTAGTACAGGATCTATAGGGTCTCACTACACAGTTCAGACTTGTATTGACTCTCTTGTTTTCAGCCTCCCAAGTGCTGGGATTACAGATGAGCGCCACCATGCCCAGTCTCAATCACAGTCTCAGTGTGCCCCAGGGGTGAGGCCAGCACAGCACGCCAGGGATCAAACTCTGGCCATGGCATCAGCCTAAGTAGGCACTTTAATCTGCTGAGCTATCAGCTGGCCCAAGCCATTTATATTTCAAACCACAATCCCATAAAATAGGACATGGCAGCCTCACTTTACAGTGGAAAAAACAGAGAAGTTAAAACAGGGCCGGGGAAATAGCTCGGTAGAACAAACGCTTGCCTGGCAAGGACCTTAATTCAATCCCCAGTCCT
>PVKN010002231.1:0-44064 GCA_004027915.1 Capromys pilorides | reverse complement strand
AAAAAAAAAAAAAAAAAGAACATCTTTTGACCAAGAAACTCCACTTCTAAAAATTTACCCTAGAGATAAAATAAGTTCACGAAATGTATACAAGAATACTGAAATGTCTACTGCAAGGACACATGCCTGTAATCCCAGCAATTAAAGAGGCAGAGGCAGAAAGCTGGCAAACTGAAGGTCAGTCTGGGCAAGTTAACAGGCCTGTTCAGAGTTATATAGTGAGTGCAAGGTCAGGCTGGATCTCATAGCAAGATCCTATCTCCGAAAAAAGAAAAGTCTGACTTCATGTGAATGAGGATTAAAGAAAAAAGATAATGTTATATACATGTACCAAACCCTCACAAGGAATATAATCATTACTTATTGTAAATGCAGACTAACAATAATCTCTAGATTGAAAAAACCCAGAGGTACACTCACAGTCCCACAGAAAACCACCCTATACATCTCATAACAAACAATCCTTGCATCAGAATGGCATAAGACTTTCAGAGAATGCACACCCACATCACACACAGATGGTCAGCAATCAGAATGGCACCAGAATTCTCAATAGTAACAACTCCAGAGGCTAGAAAATTAAATGCTTATTCTTTTGAGGCAGAAGATCAGATCTGGACCAAACCAGACAAAAAACTGGGAAGAATGCACCAAAGGTCATAAAAACCCAGAACTAACAAACAGGTGCAGGAGTGAGGGCCCGAAATGACATCAGGCTTATGGCACCAGAGATCTGTGGACCAATCAAAAAAAGTGCTAGTTTCACTCCTTCATTTGAGTTAGGTGGTGTTCACAGAAACAACCAAAAGATGCAGTTCTCAATCCTCCATTTACATGTGTGTACAACCAAAGATGGTTCTGACCTTTATTTACATTTGGTAAGAAGTCAAGTGAATTTTTTGATAGGACAGTTTACGCCTGGCCTGATGCTTAGTTTTTGATAGGATAGATACCTCCACTCCTTATTTGCAAGAGGGAAAATCAACCCAGCTATTTGGGATACTAAAGACCTCTTTTTGCTACATACTCAGGGCTGCTAGGAGCCTTTTCACCTGCTGATTTTCACCTCATAGAACACAGTCTTCAGTATACTTCTTTGCTGCCTTTCCTGTGTACTTGTCCAACTCATTATTTAAGACACCTAGGCCCTGGAGAGAAAGACCATAGGACACACACACACACACACACACACACACACACACAACCCGCCTCCAGTAACACTTTAGGAGAGATGTCAGGGATTCAAGCCAAGGCCTCATACAAGCTAAGCAAGTACTCTACCACTGACCTATACTTCCAACCTGAAGAGCTTTTAATATTCAGTAGAAAAATTACTTCCAAGGAGATTTTATACTCAAACTACCAAGTATATTACATCCTTGAGTTGAGTGCAGGATGCCTAACATCATAGCACTCTGGGAGACTGGGCAGGAAGATTCGGAGTTTGAGCCCAGTGTGGGTAACTTGGCAAATTAGCAAGACCTTTGTCTCCATGCTGGCATTACAGTTATGCACCATCTCTGGCCCCTCTCAAACATCCTCCTCTCTGTGTCCTATGTTTTAAGCCAGAGAGAACTGAATATGACAGTACATTTTTAGACCTCTAAGATTCAACTGTGAAGTCCTATTCTTCAGCAATGCAAATCAAAAGCAGTCTCCAGTGGCAGGATTACTTTCTCTCTGTAGGCCTCAGAGCACACATATTAAGTACTTACATGGCTTCTTTCATGACTAGTCTTAAGTCTCTAGAGTTCCCTGTAATTTATACATCTTTGAACTGCTTAGTAACACAGAAAATAGTTCATTAAACTCACAGAATTGAAGTTACGTGGAAATTCTATCCAGCAAAAGGAACTAAGAATAAGGTTTTACACCACCTCATCTTCAGTTGCAAAACACAGACATCACAAGCCAGAAGAATTCCCTGCAAGGTGTGATATTAGCAGTATCCTCCAGATGTTAAGACTGCTGAATTGTTAAACCTCTGTACTTTGGTTACCAGACTCTAGAAAGCAGATATGCTTACACAATCATGAAAATTCTGACATCCTACCTTGTGAATTTGAGTATTAGTCTGGAGAAATGCATCTCTACTCACTGCTCCTAGAACTTCTCCACCCCATAAACCACCCTTCACACAGGACTCATGTAAAATGAAGGGAAAACTTTCAGGAACAAAACTTGTCAACATACAAGTCACATTTAAAAAAAAAAAAAAAATCAAGGGAGTAATAATCCCTTTTTTCAATGAGTTTTTTAATTATTTTCCTTAGTGGTTTCTAGTGACTGTTTTGCACTGAGCATTTGAGCCTTTGCTCAAATGAGCTAGCTGGGCCACAATGAGTGAAGAAAAATTGTCTTGGGTTGCATATAAAATCTGCAGAATGGGGGCCAGGGATATAGCTCAGTAGTACAAGTGCCTGGCAAGTGCAAGGTCCTGAGTTTGATCCCCAGTACCAAAAAATTAATTAAATAAATTTAATTAAAAAACCATACACACACACACACACACACACACACAGAATAG
This sequence comes from Capromys pilorides, assembly GCA_004027915.1. Taxonomy (NCBI): domain Eukaryota; kingdom Metazoa; phylum Chordata; class Mammalia; order Rodentia; family Capromyidae; genus Capromys; species Capromys pilorides. The sequence goes on along the minus strand of PVKN010002231.1, from coordinate 41,537 downwards.
TTACTATAAGTAACAAAACTCACTTTTTATATTTCTTATGAAAAAAAATTTTTTCTGTATTTAGGACGGGGTCTACAGAGTCTCACTGCCTATAGATCAGACTCATAGTGATTCTCCTGTTTTCAGCTTCCCAAGTGCTAGGATTATAGGCACACACCACCACACCCAGTCTCAATCGCCATCTCAGCGCATCCCTGGGGTGGACCAGCATGGCACGCAGGGGATCGAACCCTAGCCCCTGAGCTCTGCCTAAGCAGATGCTTTAGTCTGCTGAGCTCTCAGGTCAGGGTATTACAACATTTTTTTAAAAAGGCGAGCACCTTGCGGCCTCACCAGAGAACACTGGGGGCAGGACCTGAGGAAGCCCAGCATAGGGCCTGGAAATATTTATTTTTAATAAGTTCTACTTTTTAACCCCAACCCCAACCCTTAGGGGGGGTTCAGTGTCCTAGTCTCCCTTAGGACACTGAAAAAATGTTCAAACGTCCAAGTTGATTCTGACCCCAACCATCCAGTGAGCAGTCCCCACTGGGTCCAAGACCTCTGCACACATTGGATTATTTTCTAGGATGACTTCTAGAACTCAGTGAAAATGTCTTATTTATGTTTACCAGTTTATAAACCAAGTTAGGAACAGTCAGAAGAGATTCTTAGGACAAGATATAAGAGTGACTGTAAGTTAATATACCACTGACCCTCAAACAATATAGGTTTGAACTGCTAAGTTTCACTTAGGATTTGTTTGGAAATTTTTTGACAACTTGAAAAAGCGCAAAGAACAGCACAGCCTAGAAATATCAAAAATAAATTTTAAGTGCTAGATAGCCACAAAGACATAAAATTTTGGTGTCCCTCTCAATTTCTATTACCTGTAAGTAAGTATTTTTATTATATACTGCCATAATATATAAACCTATAAAAAGTTAACATCAAATCTTACAAATACAGACTCAACAAGGTCCCATTTTCTCAGTAAAGAGAAATGCAAAGGTGAAGACATACACAACTGCATAAAACTACAGTTGGCATTACTGTTTTACTGTAATAATTCAGTAGCCACCTCCTGGTGTGACTTTAATGACCTTAAGTATAAAGTGGACTTAACTTGTTCGCCTGAGCAATTCATCTCAAAACTGCTTTTGCAAAAAATGATCTCGAGGATTCTGTGTATTTTTTGCCTTATAGAGTACATATACCAAATCAAATATATTAATCAACTGTTTTATATTTATGGTCAGGTGAACTTTAGGCTGTTAGTTGAATTTCAATGAAGTCATAAAGTTCTAAGAGATTCGTTTGGGGTTTTTTTGCTTTGTTTTTTCAGCGGTGCTGGATAGTGAACTACAACCTCAGCCCTTTTTTAAAATTTTTAGATTGTATCTTGCTAAGTCACTCCAGCTGGGCTCAAACTTGCATCTTTTTGCCTCAGCCTGAGTGCTTGGCTTACAGGCATGCACTAACCACCCCTAGGCTTGTCTCTTGACATTTTACTAAGTAAAACAAAGCCAAGTAAAAAAAAAGGTTAAAAAAAAAAAAAAGTTAACATTGTTGCCTAGTTATATTTTCTAAGCACGTCTCAGTATCTAAGGATAAATCACTTTGCTGTGGAGAAAGCAACGGAAGGTGGGATGTTTAAATACCTGTTACAATGAGCGTTCAGATTATGTTATCATACACAAAAGTTTAGCTCAGTTCTAAATTAGGCAACGATTAGCTCAATCCCCAGAAGGAAGCAACTAGGTAGAGATCCTAAGACTTCAATTTAGCATATTTGAGGTATTGAAGCCCTAATGGTTATGACAATGGTTTTTCATTAAAACAGAGGCCAGCATCCTGATTTAGCTGAATCCTAGAACCTAGGATTTTACAGAAGTTTACAGAAGCACAGAGGTATTTCTAAAGTAAGAACCTTTATTTTTATTGAGCCTGCAAACTGGTGTCATCCGAAAAAGGTAGTCTGGTTATTAAAGGCCCGTCTTCTGAAATAGTCACACGGTACAGCAAATAATGCAATTATAATACACACAGTCTGCGCTACAAAGCCTTGAAATATGAAAACGTTTCCCCCCCCCCCCTTCATGATGACTGAAACAAGAGTACATGCCTGAGAAACTATCAGACGTCTACATCTAAGACAATCTCCTTCACAACAGTTGACAGTGCTGCATCCAAAGTGCCCGTTTTCCCATTTTGTTTTGGATGATGGACCTAATAAGGATGACCAGTTTTACAGCATGAATACTCCAGGAAGTGACACAGCTGGTGAAAGAAGCGCTGGAAAACACGAAGAAAAGGGGCCAAGAGACTCCAGAAAAGAGCCCCTAGAATTAGGAGGAAAAGAACACCTTCTCTTACATTTTGCCAATACTTAATTTAAACCCAATTCTTCTCAGGCTGCATCTCTGCTTTGAGTATCGAACAGCTGCTAGGGCAAGCAGTCTGAAATCAAACTGGGAACCTGCTGCCTCCGCCCACTGATGCAGTTCCTTCTTTGCTCCACCTGACTCAACCGGCTGGCTCCAGAAGGGTGAAAACTGAGGCAATCTTGCCCACGAGGTAAAGCTTACTTCAAAAACAAAGTACAAATAATTCCAGCATACTATATATTTCTTTCCCATTTTCTCTTATACACCGTGAAGCTGCTTCACTGTTATCATTTGAGACATGATCTGTGGAGTATGACCACAGAGTTCAAATATCAACTCTGGAGGCTTGCCAGATAGCTCAGTTGGTTAAAGCACATGATTCCACCTCTCTCAGGCGCCCAGGACCACGGTGTGATCCCTACCCCCACGAAGCATAAGACCTGCCCTTAAGGCAGCCTCAGCCAGCCAAAACAACAACAACAAAACGAGTATCAACTCTGCCACTTGTTACTTTACGTTATGAGATCTGGCCGGAACACCACCTGCCTCGTAGCAGGAGCTCAATAAGTGATGGCGAGGTCGTACTTTTAAAATTCCGTTTTAAGTATTTTGCATTTTCTGAAGGTTTAAAATAGTGCTCTACACCTAATCAGACTACCCTATGAATCACTTCTCTGGGTAATTCCAAGAAAGAAATGTCTAACACCTTTCGTAAAGAATTGAAAAATTCACCTTACTTTCCAATTCAGAAACCCCTTTAATCTTGGTTAGAAAGTACTGTAAATTCCCAACATTCTAAACGTTAAGGTTCTAACAGAAACTCCCGCAAACAAAAACGTATGTTGGCACTATTAACATGTATGTAAAAGCCATTCGTTTTTAACTAGGTTCTGACATACAGGCGAGTTGCGATGAGGCTTATTCCTGCCTACTTCCCACACTGAATTGTTCGATTTATCCTTTGTGAATGACGCCATCACAGCAAATTTTAGGTCTCTTAACACAATAACGAATGAGAGAAATCCTGGGCTTCGTTTTTGAACACTAAAAGCACAAACAACAGTACAGCATTTGAGAATTACACCACCCAGCCCTCAGACAAAACCCGTAGGCCACCCGAAGGGCTCCAGCTTAACTTCTCGCTACCCATTCATCAAGTATTTCGAAATGCAAAGCAAAGCTCCACTGCCCCTACGTCCTCGGGGCTCCACATCTGCAGCTGCTAAGACGTGCAATTCTCCAGATTGAAAATGTTTTGGGGAACAGAAACACTGAGCAGCACACATGTGCGACGGAGCACTGTCCACGTCACCAAGCAGAGTGACAAACCAGCCCTCGCCTCACCCCGAGGGACGGTGCACAGAAACCAGAAGCGGCCGGCCGCCAGGTTGTGAAAAACAGACCCGCCCGAATACAGTCTCGGCAGCTGCACCTGGGTCCACACGAACAGGGACAGAGGCAGGGACAGCGCCAGGGCCCGGATCCCCGGGCGGAGACGGGTTCCCCGCAGCGCTGCAGAGCCGGCTGCTCTTTCGTGCCCCCGCGCAGCAGCCCCGACCTCGCCCGCCGCCCTCCCCGAGCCCCAAAACGAACCTGCCTTGCACACAGGGGCGCTCGGGCTGCGCTGCTCCGGAGACCTCCGCCGTGCGCGGACGCGGGCCAAGGCTGGGGTGGTGCTGCCCTCGCCGGCCCACAGGTGGGTGGGTGACGCGCCAGGCGACCGCGGCGGCGGGGGCTGCGGCCGCGGGGGGCTGCCGCGAGCGCCGCGCGTGGGGCTGGTGCCGCGCGTGGCCGTGGTGGCCGCGCCCGTCTGCGTGGCTACGGTGGGGCTAGTGCGCGCCGCGGAGCGCAGACCCCCACCGCCCCCGCCGCAGGGCCCTGAGGCGCCACTGCCGCTGCCGTTGTTGCCGCCGCCGAGGCCGCCACCTCGCGTGGGGCTGCCATGCTGCTGCTGCTGAGGCTTCAGCTGGAATGGGACGGTGGCCCGCAGGGGCTGCAGGCGGCCCCCGGGGGCTACGGCCACCGCGCCGCCACCGAGCGCGCCGACCGGCGGGGGGGAACCGCCGCGCCGCACCCGCTGGGACATGGCCGGCTCCCGAGTGACAGGGCGAGACTGGGACTAGCTGTTGCTTGGCCGCGGGGGAGCGTCTTCAGGCCGCAGGGAGACCCGACGACCGGACGACAAAGCCGCACTCGCGGGTACGGAGGAAAGGGCCTCGGCCTCGAAACGCGGGGCTGCACCCGCCGCCGCCGCTCTCATCAACAATAGTGTCCCGGCGCAGCCCCGCCCCCTACGTACCTATTGGTACGCGTCAACGCGCTCCAGCCGTGCCGCCGTGCCCATTGGCTTTCTGCCTCCTGGGTCCCGCCCCCGAGCCTAGAGAATCTGGGTGTGCGGACCCGTCCGCTTCTTAAAGGCAGAGACCCGCCCCCGGGAAGCGGTGTGCGTGAGTGTGTGTGCTACGCGCGGTGTGCGTACACGTGAGCACGCGCGAGTGCGCGCCTGGCCACCCGCGGTGCTCCTTCCCTAGCAGGGGCAGTTGGGCATCCTGGCTTTGTAGTCTTGCCAGCGCCTTGTTCAGGACCAGCGTGGTCCTCGGATGTGCCAAAGCAACGCAAAAGCCTGGACGCCATCTCCTTGGGGCTTTTTATTAGTGTTTTTGTTCTGTACTAATTCTGTCTCTCTGTGGACAGGGCTCAAAAGAATTTAATTACTGACATTTACACTCCTCTCCTTTTGTGTTTTGTTTTGTTTAAAGCTCTGTAGAGAGCCAAACCTTAGGTTAAAATTACTATTTGGAATGCCCTTTTATATAGTCTATACTGAGTTCAGTTCTTGCTCTGTTGTCTCTAGTCTCACGTATCTCAGTTAATCAGAATTTATTTTAATCAGCTACTTCAGAGTTTGGTACTGTACCTCAGAAGTAAGTCTGCTACCTTGCAAGTTTGTAAAGTGCTATACTTAATGGCCTTAATTTGACTTTGGCCAAACCTACACATTTTATTCTAGTGGAGGAAAGAAGACTTTGTGATGTGGGTAAGGACTGAGGTGGACTGGCAGTGACACTAGCTCTAAAATAGCCTAAGGGACTCTACCTTGAGCCAAAAAAAAAAAAAAAAATGTGGACTACCACCCTGTGTATTCATGGCCCTGGCCTTTTTTCCCTTCAGTCCTACACCAGATGTTCAATCTAGACATATTTCGTCTTGTAGAAATGTGGCAGTGTTGGCCACAGTATGGTTCCCTAGATCCTGTGCAGTCTGTGGTGGAAGCCTCTGCAGACTAGACAGAAGAAATTAGCCAAGGGTTCATGGAGATGCTCAAGACATCTGGAGACTCCAAGTAACTCAGAGGCAGGAACTATCTGTGTGTTTGCTGGTGCCATCGTTGGTGGGTGGACCTGACATTACTTGCCATATCTCTAGCACTTGGGGTGAGGCCAACACAAGAAACAGCCAACAAAATCCATACTGAGATGTGAGTCTGTTCTTAACAAGGAGAAAGAAAGTGTGTCTGGAAAAGGATGTTTGAAGCTCTGCGCAGCTGTTCATCTTGCACAAAGTAGGAGCTTAGTAACCATTTACTAAGTTAGCCCATGTCTTAGATACTTTTATTCGTTGCTAGGACAAATACTCAACACTCAAAATGAAGGAAGGAAAGGTTTATTTAGCTCACAGTTACTGGAGGTTTCAGACCATATTCGGCTGGCCCAAGGCTGAGTGGAACAGGGCAGAGAGCATCTAGTTCATGGTGGTGGAACAACCAGGGGAGCAGAGAGCAACAGTGTGAGTCTATCTCTCTGTCATTCTTTATATTACATTCAGGCTCTCTGCCTCAGCCTATCTGCCTTAGGCCACACCCATAATCCCAGAAGGACTCAGACCCATAACCCCATCCGTACTAAGATACATAATCCCAGTGGATCATGAGTCAAGTCTCAAACTCTAGAAGTCTCCGCCCCATGATTGCACGAGGCTTTGGTGGGGACAACTAGACATAAACCATAACAGCCCAAAAGGAGTCCAGCAGCCCTAGTGTCCAAGGCTTTCTCATCGCCTGTTTTGGGTATCACCAAGTTAGAGACAAGAGGCTTTAACCTTTTCTGTCTCATGTGTACCATAAACCTTGTCCACATGCAATTTATCATCTCAGTCTCCACCATCAATGGCTACTCTTGCAATTTTTGTTTACCTACGTAAGTGTTACCACCTGTCTTAGTTACTCTTCTGTCATTGCTGGAACAAATACCAGACACTCAAAATGAGGGAAGGAAAGGTTACTCACAGTTAATGGAGGTTTCAATCCATATTCAGCTGGCTCTAAGGCAGAGTGGCACATGGCAGAGGGCAACCTTTCATGGTGGCAGCTAAGAGCAAGAGAACAGGGAAGAGGTAGCAGCAGCTCAAGCTGCTTTACATTGCTTTCCTTTACATTGAAATGTAAATCATCTGCCCCAGACTAGGTGCAACACCCACACCCACAATAACCAATTACAAATTTCAGAAGCTACCAAATGACTGCATGAGGCTTTGGGGACACCTATACACAAACCATAACACCACCATTTATCAAGTAGTATAAACGAAAACCCTGGAAGTCCTTTTGGCCCTTCCCCTGTATTACAGCGGGGCCAGCAAATCACTGTATCTTAGTTATTCTACTTCCTAACCTCTCAGGACTCTTAACACTGTTCTCCACGATCACCAGGCCTTCTAGCCAAACCTCCGTTTTCTCTGGCCTGTACTCTGGCACTTGCTGAACCAGTCTCCCTGGATCATTTCTGGCCCATCCCACGTCTCTAGGTTTCCCGTTCCCCACCCATAACTCATTGGAATCCCAGCTTGGAGGCTGAGCCATGAGCATCCCAAGTTCAAGGCCAGCTTGGACAACTTAATCGGATCTTGTTTCAAAAATTAAAAGGGATAGATATAGCTCAGTGATTGAATACTCCTAGGTTCAATTCCTAATACACACACACACACACACACACACACACACACACATATATCTTTGGGGCTGGGATCATTAAGCAGTATAGATCCTGCTTACCAAGTGTAAAGCTAAAGGTTCAAGCCTAGCATTGCCAAATAAATACAAACACCTCCATTGCCTAAAGCTCCCCATTTCTCTTAGGGTGAGGCTCCAATGCCAAGGCTCATCATACCTTCAGAGGCCTTCTGTGCCTACTTCTTCCTTTCTGGGTTCTATCTATACTTCTCTTCTTTAACTTCTCCCAAATAACCTGTATTCTCATCCTGACTTTTGTCAACTCCTGATCAGTTTTTAGATCAAAGAGTCCTGGGTTGTCTAGATTTGCATTTAAATTAGCATGTTTGGATTTACAGAAGCTCATTAAATATTCCTCATAGCCTTCGATATTCAAGGCACTGTCATGGTTCCGTAGTGCTCCTTATCTCTTTCTGCTGGAGACAAAAGAGTAAACAAAATGTGTGCATGCACACATACATGCACACACATGAGCAAATCATCTGCTACAGAGCTTTTTGGAGAAAACCACAGTGTCATGAAAGAGAATCAAGATCTAATTACAGGGGCCGGCAAGATGGTTCAGTGGTCTAAAGCGCCTGCTTAAGGAAAGCTCAGGCAACTGCAGGGACTATGGTTCGATTCCCGGCACCACATGCTGCGCCAGCCCCACCACCAGGGAAGGCTGAGCCAGCCACAAAATAAATAAATAAACAAACAAACAAAAACAAGCAAATAAGTAAAATAAATAAATAAAATTTAAAAATAAAAAATAAATTAAAAAAAAAAAAAAAGATCTAATTACACTCACAGGAAAGCCCTTCTAACGAGGTGACAGTTAGGATATGACCTAAGGGGAAAAAATATTCCAAACAGAATAGCCCAAAAAAGAAGAGTGTCTGTACTTTAAGGAACCTGACCAGTATCAGGCTCAGGAACAGGAAAAGTAGTAGTTCAGAGCTAAAATTGCAAAGGTAGAGGTGAACTGATACAGAGAACAAGGGATTCAGACTTTATTCTAAGTATAATGGTTTATTTTGCATAAAGGTGATTCTACTAGTGTCTCATTCAAAAGAAACAACAGATACCAAAAACAGAAATGAAGAACAACCTAATACTTATAGAAATTTATGGGATAAGCATGAAAGGAAATTTCTTTGCATGAGTGTCAATAAATATAATTTTAAAAATCCTGATCTGTGCCTCCAAATTCTGCTTCTCAAAAGACTCCAATCTGTCACCTATATAATCACCCACCTCCAGATACCTAAGCCAAACCTGGGCCTGACTTTTCTGTCTTTGGCTTCATTTTCATACTTCCTAGAGTTTCCTTGAATAACTCTGTGCCTTTGCTAAATCAGTGCATGTCTACATGTCCTTTGTGGCCTCTCCATTTCTATATCTCTGCCAATTAACAATCCTTGGAGATTAACACAACAGAAATGCCACTGCTCAGAGGTGGAATTTCTATGCTAAACAGAAACACTGAAACATCAGCCAGGATTTGGAGGCAGATTTATTTACAAAGACGATGGGAACTGACCTCAAGAAAACATCGGGCCCTGATCTCTGGTGTTCTAGGGCTTATATGTAGTTTGCAAGCAAGAAGTATATAGAGGCAGAGTATTTGGCTGTCTTTGATTGGTTCTCACAGTATGCATCACAGTGACCACCTCTTTCCAAGAAATATAAGTGACAGGAACTGTTACCTAGGCAACTAACAGAAACTGAAGTATACTGGGGAGGGATAAGGGACAATTTTTATTACAGAAGTGTCCCATGAAGGTCTGTGGTTGACAGAAATGATTGTGTTTTCAATCTTGTTTGGTTTGTGTTCATTGCCACCGATGTTGCTGTTGTATTCATACCGGGACTGCACTTTGACTCCTGGAAAGGACTGGCTAGTGGAGCAATCAGAATCAAAGAAAACAGTGAGGAGCTCATCACAAAGAAGTCTGAGTAGGCGGCACTGCAGAGAGCAAAAGTGGATAGACTCAAGGTTTACCTTCTGGGTGGGACTTGCAGATAGAGCTTGCAAGTGACAGAGGTGAGGGTGGGTTTCTTGTTTGAATGCTTAGGTGGACAGTGATTTGTTTGTCAAGAGGAATAAGGATGAAGGCCTAGAAAAAGCCTTGGTATCAAAATCAGTTTATTTGGACATACTAAATTTTGAGGGGTGAATACAAATTATTTAAAAGAAATCATGAAAAAGATAGTTGAATATATAGCACTCAAAAATTCAGAGATAGGATGGGAGGTGTCTGTCTGGGGGTTTTAGCATGTGGATGTTATTTCCAGCTGTGTAAGTTAATCCACATAGAGACTTTATCACTACTTCTTGAGTACACTCTAGGTGCTCAAAACTTTACAATCTGAGCTCCTGCGTGTCTTATTCATCCTGTAACCCCATGCCTAGCACAGTCTGGCACATGTGACAGGTACTCCACAACTATTTTTGAAAATCTGGTGAATAATTTAGCAACCACCCTGTTATGATTTATATCTGGATATCCCTTGAAGCTTCTAGTGAACACAGGTGAGGCCTTTGGAAGGTCATAGGATTCTGGGGTGGCTATAGCTGACTTGCTGTCAGGAGTGGGGTCTGGCCAGGAAAGTTTGGTCATGCTCTCTCCATTGTCATATGCCTTGAGGTGAGTGCTGTTCTCTAACCTGTGGGTGTTGAGTATTTTTTTGAAGTGACATCTACCATTCATAGCAGCAAAAACATACCTGACTGGCTGAGGGTGGCAATGCATCCTGTAATCCCACCTACCCAGAGTACTAAGGCAACAGGAACACAAGTTCAAAGCCATATTGGGCAATTTAGGGAGGCCTTGTCGCAAAATAAAATTTAAAAAGGGCCGAGGATGTAGCTTAGTGGTAGAACAATGGCCTAGAATGTGAAGGGGAGGCCCTGAGTTTAATCCTCAGTACAAAACAAGAAAACAAAACACTCTAAAGCCAATTTGCTCTTATCATAGGATGGTACTCTAGCTCAGTAGATCATCTTTATAAAAAGAACAAAGAAATCTAAACTGGGCATGGCGGCATGCATCTCTAATCCCAGCACTCAGCAACAGAGGCAGGAGGATCATAAATTCAAGGCCAGCCTGGAATACGTAGTGAGTTCAAGGCTGGCCTGCACTGCAAAATGAGAACCTATCAGGGATAGAGCCCAGCGGCACAAGCACCTGCGTGGTAAGTGCAAGGTCCTGAGTTAGATTCCCACTACTAAAACAAATGTAACAGAAAGTGAGACTCTATCTTACAAAAACAAAAACAAGTGTATGGTCTTCTCATGAGATAGCCAAGAAAAGGAGGGCTGAGGTGTGTGGCTCAGTGGTAGTTTGCTTAGCATGCATGACTTGGGTGCAGATCCCAGAAATGAAGAAAGCCTTCCTCAGATCTTTAACCCACACTGTAGCACCCTTCAGTGCTATCTTGTTACTTTTCTCTAGTTGTGGGGACAAAATTCCCAAAATCCAAAATAAGGAAGGAAAGTTTTATTCAGCTCAGTTAGTGAAGGTTTCAGTCCATGCTCAGCTGGCTCCAAGGGAGAGTGGCACTTGACAGAGGGCAGCTGTTCATGGAGGTGAAAAGCAACAAAAAGCAAAGGGTGGAGCAATGGCTTGAGGCAGCTGGCAAGCCTCTCTCCCCTCCTTATACTGTATGCAAATTACCCACCCCGGGGCAGATGTAGCACTCACACCCATAATCCCATCATTGGATCATGAATTAATTAGAAACTCTGGAGCCACCCCAATCACTGCATGAGGCTTTGGGGGGACAACTAGACACAATCCATAACAAGTGCATATAATCACTTTCAACAGAAGAGGAATATATATATATATATATATATATATATATATATATATGTAGTTTGTTTGTTTGTTTTTGTATTTTTTAGGGAAGGGTCTACAGGGTGTTCAGGGTCTCACTACTAGATTGGATTCATAGTGATCCACCTGTTTACAGCCTCCCAATAGCTGAGATTACAGGTGCACACCACCACGCCCAGTCTCAATTGCCCTTTCAGTGTGTCCTGGGAGAAGGGCCGGCACGGCAGATCCAGCGCTACAGATGTTTTATACCAACCAATTGACTCACGCTGAGAATCCAAAGAAACTCAGCTCTTAAAACATCTTACTTATCTGCATGCAATCTTGCCTGAAAGATTGAAGACATAGACATAATTCTTCTCTCATTTTCAAAAGTAGAATACAGGCACCCTTATTCATTGACAGTGTGCTGGCTGGGACATGGCTCCCACTCTACCAGCAACTTTTGTGTCTTTTTATAAGCTTCAATCTAACTATTAAAGTTAATAAGGGCATTTTATTTTATTTTTTTCTTTTTGTGGTTAAGGGGATTGAACTCAGGACCCTACGTTTGCCAGGCAAGCACTTATTCTACTGAGCTATCTGCATTTTAATCTATTAATTGAGCAAAAGTATGAAACAGAAGGCAAAGTGCTTTATGTGTATATGTGTGTGAGTGTGTGTGTGTGGTACTGGAGGTAGGTAGAACCTAATGCCTACAGACTGAGCTAGGTTTTTTGTTATTCTTTCACTTTGAGACAGACTTGGTAAATTGTCCAGGCTAGGAGCCAGCTGCAACCCTCCTGCCTCAGCCTCCCACCATGCTGGGATTATAAGTGGTGCTGGAGGTGGTACTCAGAGCCACCATGAGCAGCTTTGCCTTTCTTCTTGGGGACTTTGTTCTATATGTGGTTGTAATAAGCATAGGTTCAAAGGGTGGTTCTCACAGAGTTTCTCTGAAGTTCTTCCACACATCTGGCCTATGAAAAAGCAGTGCAAGTAGGGATAGCAGTAGTAAGATACTACTTTTATGCATATCTCTGTGTAGTTGATTTTTTTTTTTTAATTTTTATTTTAGGGAAGGGTCTACAGGGTATTCAGGGTCTCACTACTAGATTGAACTTACAGTGATCTCCCTGTTTACAACCTCCCAAGTGTTGAGATTACAGGTGCGCCACCACACCCAGTCTCAGTTGCCGGTGAGGCCAGCATGCCAGGCCTGGGGATCAAATCCCTGGCCCCTGCACCTGCATGCAGGCACTTTAATGAGCTGAGTTACTTGGCCAGCCCTTTATTTGAAGTTTTGAAAACAATGTTCATGTAATTATTTCTAGGAGAAAAATTAATATAAAAATTGCAGAACACAAGATTATTTTGGTGAGCACTATAGTTTTAAATGAGAATTTATAAATGGCAATTTAAACTTACCTATATTTTAGTCTCCAAAGTATTTCTGTATTTCATTTAGATTGTATAATATTAAGAATAACTTCATGATAATAGTAGTCTTTTCATTGCTCTGCAACTAGGCAAATTCAAAATCTTGCAGCAGGAATAAGCATAAATACTTCCTGTAAAAATGTAAGTCAAGGACAGATGGAAAAGTAGATGATACAAGACCGACAGGATGTTGACAATTGTAGCTGAAAAAATATTGTTAGAGCTGGTGGTAAGTATAGGGTGGTTCAATATGCTGTCGTCCCTTGATGTTTGTTTCAAAGTGTCTGAAATGGTTTTAGAATTGGTTAACAAAAAGTGGTTCACAGCAGCTCACATGCTTTATTATAAATGTAAAACAAAGATGAAAAGTTATAAAGCTCTAACCATAAAGATCTATAAAAGGCAGCTACTCTACCTGAGATGGTACACATTTATTTGATACATGCCTCACAGTGCAACTTTGCTACTTGTTTATAGGGGCTCAGCTCCTATAAGCTGCATTGCTCAGTCACCCAAAGGTGTCTTCCTAAGTAGAAATGCAGACCCATAGATTTTTAAAGGAGCAATGTAAAGTTAGAACCTTTCTAAGTGATAAGATGGTTACAATCAGTTCAAATGTATGCTCAAAAATAACAGGGAAAAATGTACTGATGTCTACTGAACAAAAATAGGTCAGCCAATACCAGACATTAACTGGCTTGGGTCCGTATGTATGCATGTATGTATGTATGTATGTATGTATGTATTGTGTTTTTGAGACAGGGTCTGGCTATGCAGTTCAGGCTGGCCTTGAGCTCACTTTTGTAGCCCAGGCTGATCTCGAACTCACATCGATCCTCCTACCTCAGCCTCCCAAGTGCTAGGATTACAGGCATGCACCACCACGCCTGGCTAGGATCCTAATGTATTTAAATGAATTGTATTACTTTGGGTTTTGATTGTTTGTTTTGAAGAAAGGAAAGGTTTATTTAGCTCACAGTTACTGGAGATCTCAGTCCATACTCAGCAGGCTCCAAGGTGGAGCAGCACAGGGCTGACAGCATTAGTTCACAGCAGTGGCGAAGAAGCAGAGGCAAGGGAGGAGTAGCAGCAACAACGGCAACAGAGAGAGAGAGAGAGAGAGAGAGAGAGAGAGAGAGATGACTTTGTTTTCATTATATGATTAAATATGTTTCAAAAATAAAATACAGTTCAAACATTTATTCTATCCCTGAATCACAAGGGACTTTAAAAATAGTTTCAGGGCTAGGGATATAGCTCAGAGGCATAAGCCCCTGCCTGGCAAGGGCAAGGTCTGGATCCCTGGTTCAATAAATAAATAAATAAATAAATAAATAAATAAATAAATAAAATTTCAGATAGCTTGATAAAACGAAAGGCAGGACAAAATACTATATTCATCTCTTGCTCTAATACCAAAAACAATGTAACTAAACCTATGGAAAAACTGATTTCTAAGCTTCAAAGTAATCTTATTAGAAATTTATCTGTGTTGACTTTTTGGAGTACATAAAGTCTATCCCCACTACAAGCAATTCAGTTTTAAAATATTTAATTAGAAAATAAAACTCCACATTTCTTCGATCTTTCATTTTTCTGTGTATAAATTAATACATGTATATAAGAGTTCTTTTACTTTCCAAAATGGGATCACATAATCTCTATAATTTGGGGAACTTTTTTCCTTAAACAAAGATATTTAGGATGTTTTCTCACTCAGTGTTCATCTATATTCTATCTCCTTCCCTATAAAAGGTACACAGGTATAATTTATTTGGTCTCCTGCTATTGGATATTTAGGCTATTTTCACTTTTTTTTTGTGGCCTGCTGAGCCCACCGTCGGGGTAGGGCTGGTGCAGCAATGGTAGGGGGATCCAACCACGATCCACGAGCTTGCCTAAGCTTGCCTAAGCGGACACCTTAGTCCCCTGAGCTATCACGCTGGCCCTACTCTTACTTTTTGCTATTGTATATAATACTTCTACACACATCTTTGCATTCTTGTATTTTAAACATAAGTGTTTCCAAAAAAGCTATATATACACAGCTTGAAAGCAAATACTATCAGAAGGCTGTTCCTTGAAGTAGACACATGCTTTGTTTTCATACACCCCCAACTCTCAAAAAAAATTGTTAAATTCCTCTGAAATAACTGGTTTGGTTTTCCCCTCAAAGGCATCCTAGGAGGTCCTTTTCTCTTGCTGTCTGAACTGTGTGCACTCTAGTGCTCCTGCAGTCCTGCCAGCCAGGAATTCCCCCACCCACTCCTTGGCTGTGCTGTATCTTATGTTCCTCTTTTATTTGCTTGTTTACTCCTTTGTTTCCTAATTGCTTCTTTTTTTTTTTTTTCTCCAGTACTGGGGATTGAACTCATGACCCTGTGCTTGAACTCAAGAAGGCGCTTATTCTACTGAGCTATCTCCCCAGCCCTTCTTAATTGCTTCTTAAGTGAGAATGTGTGGATGATACATTTTTTTGAGCCTCTACCTGTTTCTAAAGGTCTTTGTTCTACTCTTAACTTGATGGATAATTTGGCTCAGAAATGGTGTTTCCTCTGC
Source organism: Capromys pilorides (assembly GCA_004027915.1). Classification (NCBI taxonomy): domain Eukaryota; kingdom Metazoa; phylum Chordata; class Mammalia; order Rodentia; family Capromyidae; genus Capromys; species Capromys pilorides. Next base: position 26,364 of record PVKN010002231.1, on the reverse strand, counting down.
CATTCCAAGGCATTGCTTCCTCAAAGTTTTCAGTGTTATTGATTAATCCAATGCTGTTTTCATTTCTGACCTTTTATATATAATCTCTTCTTTCCACTCTTGAAGCTCTAAGATCTTTTCTTTGTTAAAGATTTGCTATATTTTGTTACGCAATGGCTTATGTAGAGCCCCCCTTTTTTCTTCTTCTTCTTTTCTTAAATTCCCTGGTATTGCTGGGGCATTTTCCAGCAGACAGACAAGACACCAAGGCCTTCTTCCCAGGAAGCAGCTTTGTTTGTGCCTTCTCTGACTCAGCAGATTTGTACCCACAGGCTAAGTGCCAAACATGGTGTAATTGCACCTTCAGTACAATTTTTGTCCTTTTTTCTCCCTATATGGCCATCTACTAACATTTCACAGTCAGGACTAGGTAGACGCTTAATATTCTACGGTTGGGTGGGGTGTGGTTTATGTTACAGAGTTACATCCAGAACTACAGTGGCTGATCCCACTGCATTGTAAGGAGCTCTCTCTTCCTTGTGTGGGAGGGCCTCAACCTTGGGACGAGGGTAATTATTACTACTCAAATGTGGATCAATCAAAATGAAAAAGCATTTTTAAAAGACTGAGAAGAGCAGACTGAAAAGTATTCCCAATACTTACTCTAGTGAAGCCCTTGCTTTACAATCAACTGAGCCAGTGATGATAGGCTTTCTCACCTACAAGTTTTCTGGTTGTAACTCTGGCCTATTTATTCCTTCAGTTGCGTGCATCAAAGAAAACAGCAAGTGATAAAATATACTATTATCTATTCAAGGAAGGCCTGGACTACCTATTCCAGGTCCTGTTACAATAGAGAAGAGAGGAGAGGACAGGAGAGGAATGGAGAAAAAAGACAAGAAAAGAAAAATAAAAGGAGAAAACCTGGGTGTGGTGGTGGTCTATAATGCCATCGCTCTGGGAGGCAGAGGCAGGAGGAGCACAGGTTTGAATCCAGTCTGCAACACGTGATGAGACCTTGTCTTTACACTCATTTGAGAAGGGCTTGGAGATGTAGCTGAGAGCCAAGACCCTGGCTTCAACCCCCAGTAGTCAAAAGCAAACTAAGTAAGTTAATGAGCACCCCCCAAAAAACCACATGTGTGTTTTCCTTCCTCCTCCTCCTCAAACATCTTCTATGCTTTCCCTATTTATTGCTAAATTTGCTCTGACTTATTTTCACCTCAATTATAGGGACCCAAGTTTGTCTGTTACTCAGTTCAACTTTAACTTTAGTCTGCAATGGAAAACTTAGTTTCACTTTGGAGAAGGTTATGGATGCTACTCAGCCAGTTAGTTACACTGCTTTCTAGACATAAATGTGAATGAGATTCAGGGTAGAATTCAAAGACACATATTTCACTTCCCAGTACAGAGGCGCCCCTCTGCCCTGAGTGACAACACCTCCCCAGGGGCTCATGTGGTAGGCAGAAAAAAAGTAATCTCCCAACTCACACTTAGGAAAGGGACACACATTAGCATTGCTTCCTCTTTAAGTTTCAGAACAATTAAAATGCTTGAGGGTCTGGGCTCTTTATTTTTTAAGATTACTCTGTGTGTGTGTGTGTGAGAGAGAGAGAGACAGAGAGAGCAGGGAGGTAACAAAGTAAAACTGAGAAAGCAAACAAATAAAAAATAATAGTGCCTAGAACTCCTCAGGCCAAAGCCCAGGTCCACTTTGATCCCTGGAACAATGGAAGTTCCATGTCAGGTCCATGAGTACTGAGAACTCAGAAGTGGCAAGACACAAATGCATTGTCCTAGAAGCACCACTGGCTCTGGTCAAAAAGGTAGAAAAAGGAGTGACTGAGTAGGCTGCCTGCTTTTTTCCTGGAAAACTAAAACTTGCCCTCTTTTCCTGGGGCATGCATTGCATAGCCTCCAGTGCTCTCCATGGGGCACTGGCATCTCAGGTCCTCAGTTCTGAGTGAGTGGCTCCTGCACCCCCTCAGGTCAGGCCCAGGACCCCCAAAATGCAGGTCCATGAGAACCACCGCGCTGCAGCTTTCCATCATTGCTCTGTGACCATGGTCTAGGCTGAGCCTGACTTCATGGTTACGTTCTGAGCAGATATGTCTTGGCTCTTGGCAAAACCTCATTCTCTGGCCCTCTACGTGTCTCTAGTCAGGCTGTAAGCTGATTATCTTGCAAAGACATAGACCTTTTACTCAGAGGAAGGATTCCTTAGTCTTGTTTACCTTTAAGGACTAAAGAAATTAGCTGCCAAAAGAAAAGTTCACTTAAACTACTTTGTTTTTTAATGTGATCTTTGATCACCAATACCTGAATTTATCTTCTAACTCTTGTCAGGAGATCTGATCTGACCTCAAGGCAGGAACTGCCTTAAGGGCTGTGAGAATAGTTAGGGCAAGAAACTATCCAGTCATACTTCAAAGTGAGGCCTGCCATAGGGGATGAAGATCAGTAACTTCTAGAATACCTAAATTGCATCCACATCATGGGATTTAGCCTTATGCTAATCTAAGTAGATGTTTTCTTTTTTTAAAGTTGCTAATTATCATACCCCATAAGTTTACTTCATATCTTGTCTCAAATCTCTCATCACACAGCAGACAGTAAGAAACTCCACTCATGAACTCCACTCTGAAGAGGCCAAGCCCTAACCAGAAAAAAACATTTCCTTCCTCAAATGATACTGAAACAGTGTTCACATTTTCTGGCTCTACTGGGACAGCTTAATGAGAGCTGGTCCAAAAAATATGCCTGGCCTTTCCAAATCTTGTACCAGTCACTCAAAAGGAGCTTACAAAAATCAGTCATTGTGGTGCAGTAGTAATCACTACCCAACTGCTGAACAAAAGCTGGAAATTTCCAGCAGTGAGTAGCAGGAGAGAGAAATACATCCAGTGGACATTGTACCTAATCCTTTTCTTCCTTCTCTTTTATCTTTATACTCTGAAGATATAGTTGAATTTCACCTAACAAAATGCAGTTGAATATTTCATGATTTCAAATGTATAATCCAAACATTGGCTCTTAGTCAACAAAATTCAAGCTTTCATTATGTACTGGGTCCTGTATTTTTTTATAGGTGCACTACCATTATCAGTACATATATGTGAGTGAATTATATTAGGAGTACTGATACCACCAATATTAATACTATCTTTTCTTAACATCACCTATCCACGCCAGAAAACAGAATAAATTCTAAAGACGAAATCCCACATAATTGCTTCCTGTTACACTCCCATTTATGTTGTCCATCTGTGATCAGTTGAAAAACTTAACTGAGCCTTGGAGCCCAGGGCAATGACTTAGTCAGCTAACATGTGAGGAAACTCAGCCTTCCTTCCCCTCCTGTGGAATGAAAAACAGTTACCTCCTCCCAAAGATTCAAAACATAGGCCTGCCCAGACTTGATATTAGAAAACTAAAACAAGATTCTTTGTTAAACTCAGTCCCTAACTAATTATTATACATGGGGCAGGAAGATCTCTAGGGAGAAAACAAAGTCAGAGGGCTAGCAGCCCTGTGGTCTATAAATAATGACAATCATCTATCTTGCTAGTGTGTGTGTTTAAAAAAAATAAGAAGACAGTATCCTTTTAAAAATCTCTAGTAATTAGCCAGGCATGATGGAACACAACTGTAGTCTCAGCTTTTCGGGAAGCTGAATATGGAAAATCATAAGCTTGAGGCCAGCTTGGGCAACTCAGTAAAACTATCCCAAAAAGCAGAAGTATAAAATTTAAAGTACATCTAGTATTGAGAGAGAGAATTATCACATGAATTACTCCTCAGTGTGTACATGATCTGTTAATAGTGAGTAGGAAAACAAAAGGGAAGGTAAATTCACGCTCCGTGTATGAGTTTCTGACACACTAGGGCCCCACTCCTCCTGGCCCTCAACCCAAGGGGGTCTGCGGTCTTAGTTTCCTTTGCTTCACCTAGCACATGATTCTTCAAATTTTTTCAATTCATTCTTCTTTTAGGTATTTCTCCCATTTTTCTCATCACTTCCCTCAGAGTTTACTGATCCCTAGATCTTCTGTATTTCAAGAGTAGAAGACTTTTGAGTGGTGACTAAACTTAAACCAGACTTCACCCCTATCTTCCATTGGCCGTAATAGTACTGCAGTGCCAAGACTGCAGGTTCTAAAAAGGGGGTGATCATAATAACTTTATTGGTCATTAACATTTATTGAACACTCAAGTAAACCACAGTCACACACCTGGCAGCATCCAATACACAAGAGCATGTGGCAAATGCTGGAGACAGGATAAAAACACAATGGAGCTTAAATTTAGGGATCCAGTTGTTACCCCCAGTGAATTCTTCCTGTGCCAGCTAACCCTGGAAGACTGCCTCGTGTGCTTAGCTGCATGGTTTTGGAGCCCAAGCGCCTGAGTTCTATGCCAGCTCCTCACTTAACTCCCACATGATCTGCCGTAAATTATTCAATTTTCCCTCATAAAATTCCACTGAAGGGTGAACTCATTAATCCACTTCATCACTCTTTGCTTGTTACTGGTACATAGTAGGCATCTGCTGAACATTGGCAATTATTACTGCCCAAACCTCAGTGGAGCCCCACTAACTGCGTCTCCACAGCTGTAGCTCTGACCTGCACTCTGCTGCTGACTTTTCTGTGTTAGCTTATAATATGGTGACTTCATGTGTCATTTCCATGCCCCAAACCCTCCAGTAGCACTAGACTGATAATTTTATCAGGCGCAGATTCCTTAGCTTGGTGTTCAGGTATGTTTTAATATATTTCCTGGTTTGTGTACCTCATTCCCTCCCTGCATACTTTTTATACACTTAACATATGACCTTGGATGGGCCGGCGAGGTGGTTCAGTGGTCTAAAGCGCCTGCTAAGGAAAGCTCAGGCAACTGCAGGGACTGTGGTTCGATCCCCAGCACCACATGCTGCGCCAGCCCCCACCACCAGGGCAGGCTGAGCCAGCCACCAAATAAATAAATAAAGAAACAAACAAACACAAGAAGCAAAAAAAAAAAAAAAAATTTAAACATATGACCTTAGAGCTTGGGTCTTTGTTCTTCTAAAAGATACTACAGGGGCCAGAGAGATGGTTCAGTGGTCTAAAGCACCTGCTTAGGAGGGCTCAGGCAACTGCGGGGACTGCAGTTCGATCCCCGGCACCACATGCTGCGCCAGCGCCACCACCAGGGCAGGCTGAGCCAGCCACAAAATGAATAAATAAAGAAACAAACAAACACAACAAGCAAACAAATAAATAAATAAATAAAATTTAAAAAAAAAATAAAAGATACTACAGTAGGGCTTTCTTTTATTATCTTACATTTAAAAACTTGGAAAATTTATCATGTCTACACACTGTGCTCTGTATAACTACTATGAGGACAATATTCAGTGTATCAATTATTATGAATGCACTACTAATGTGTTTTGAAACTATCATATTGTTATTTCTTATTAAAAATTAAAAAATTAAAAATTAAAAAAATAAAATAAAAAATAAAAACTTGTCCCTGGGTCCTCTAAGTATGCTCATTTATTCCAATAATTTTCAATGACTATTTTCCAACAGACCCTCCTGGTTAACTCCATCTAGGTTTGATTGTGCCAGTTACCTTCTATTATAGTTTGTGTCTAGTTGTCCCCCAAAAGCCTCATGGGGCAACTTCTGGAATTTGCGATTGATTCTTGATCCAAGGCTGGGATTGCAGGTGTGAGTGCTGCACCCTGGCCCTGGGATGGGTAATCTGTGTTGCAATGTAAGGAGGGATAGCTGCAGACACTGCAGTCCCTCCCTTTGCTCTTTGCTCTTTGCTGCTGCCATAAACAGCTGTTCTCTGCCACGTGCTCCTCTGCCTTTGAGCCAGCTGAGTATGGATGGAAACCTCCACTAACTGTGAGCTAAATAAATCTTTCCTTCCTTGTTTTTGGGTGTCAGGTATTTTGTCCCAGTAACAAAAGAAGAATAACTGAAATACCTTCTGAACATACTTCTGGAAATACTTTGGATCATGTTAATTTGTGCTTGTTTGTATAGCAGTTAAGGCTTCTATGCAGTAGCGATTTCTCTCATAGCAATCCTTAGGCCTCAAGACCAGGCACTGTGGTTTATCTCCCTTCCACCTGCTCAGCTGGATGCACAGAAGTGAGAGCTTGAGGCAGGAGAGCCACAGGTTCAAGTCCTACCTAGACAACTTAGGGAGACCTGGTTTTAAAATAAAAATAAAAGACTGGGAATGTAGCTCAGTGGTAGAGCACCCCTGGCTTGATCCCCAGCACACCTTTTTAAAAAAAGGCAAGCATCTGGTAAACGTTACATAAAACAGCAAATATAAAGGAAGAAAGGCTGCTAACTGCAAAGGTATGGGATTCCAGCCTCGATTATCTGTAAGCATGGATGACAAGCAAGGAAGCATCCTGTATCTGGGTGCATCACTATCCTTTTCAGAACAAGGAGAGGCTCTGCCTCTGACAAACATGGTGCCCTTTTCAACAGCAGCCAGATACGATTTCTTGATTCTCCACTAGCAGGTGTAGAGACAGGGAGGACCGAAAAAGACTAAAGGTAGGCTGCTATGGCATGTCTCTGGGACTTTTCTGAGACAGCACAAGGCCAGTTACTGAAAAGCCAGTTATGGCACAGTAGGAGGGATCAACTTGTACCGAATTCCTGGCCATCCACCACAGCAGAGCTGGCAGCTTCCCCTCCCTCTGTTAGAGAACACGGCCCCCTGCCAGGCTTCTCCCTGGATTCCTTCTTCTGCTTACCAAAGAATCAAAGGAAGAGTGGGTCCATAGTTAGCATGCAACTCTGGATAAGTGATAGTGGGTTTCAGAGTTAACACCTGAAAGGAACTGAGTCACAGCTCACCTTTAGCTCCCGTGCCAATGACTTCTTTGGTAACATGACAAATGGAAAACAGTAACTGAAACCATTGAAATAAAAACTAACTCATTCAAGGTATCCCAAACAGAGCAGAAAATGCTTGTCAACATTCACTCAAAAAGGCAAGGATAATCAAATTCTAAGGGGCTTAGGTGACACTTTTAGTTTAAAGGTGAAAAAAAAAATTAAATCTTTCATAATCCACAAAGTACAATCAGATTTTCTTCTTTCTTTCTTTTCTTTTTTTTTTTTTTTTTTTTTTTTGAGACAGGGTCACATCATGTAGTCCAGGCTAGCCTTGAATTCACTACGGAGTCCAGGTTGACCTTGAACTCATGGCAATCCTCCTGCCTCAGCCTCCTAAGTGCTGGGATTACATGCCCAGCATAATAAGAGGATTTTAGAGTTAAAAACAATTGGGAGCTTTTGTAGCCAAAGTTTTATGTTTTACAAGATATAAAGGGTAACTTCACAGGTTGACTGTGGCTTGGGGAGGGAACATTCTCTTAAGGCCTTACCAGTGGTTACAGGGCTGAATTTCCAGTGTATGTACTGAGCAGAAAAGATGGCTGCACCCAGGCAAGGGTCTCACTTTAAACTGATGAGCAAGTATAGACAGAGTGACTCTGCAGAAAGAAAAGGTTCTAATGATTCTAATGGTCTCCCCTCCCTGGGGGACCACCGCTGGCTTTTCTCCAGAGGTGCAAGTTCTCTGATTTCCACAAGGTCAACATCATCTTTGTGAATCCATTTATAAAGTATATGTTAGGTGCTTACACTTTGCCAGGCCTAAGGCTCTCAAGATGAAGAAGTCATGATTTTCATTCTCAAGGACTGTTGACTTATAAGAGTCTCAGGCCAGGGAGATAGCTCAGTAGACTATGTGCCTGCCTGGCAAGCACAAGGTCCTGAGTTCAGTCCCCAGTACCGCCAAAAAAAAAAAAAAAAAAAAGTCTTTATGGCCATAGACAATATATTGTCTGAAGACTATACAGATCTGACCAAAGGCCAAACATAACACAATCTGTTCAGCAGGGTTTTGCCAAGAAGAGCAACCTCTACTCCTTTCCCTCTACCCCTCCATACCTTTGGGGTGTTAAGTGGAGTAGGGGCTGCTGAGTTACCTGAAGAACTCACCTAAGCAGATGTCGCTGCTGCATCACACCTGGGAGGCTGAGGAAGGCGGGCTGCAGTCCATCCCTGCTTGGACAACTTCACAAATGAGTGAGACCCTGTCTCAAAATATTCAATAAAAAATGGGCCGAGGATGTAGCTCAGTGCAAAGAGGTTAAGTTTAATCACTAGTACCATAAAACAACAACAGCAACAACAAAATTCACCCAAAGAGCACTTGCATGGCTGACTTGCTTGTTCTGGCAAAAGTGTGGTAGTTCAGACAGTACATCAGCAACTACTCACTCAAAGCATTATCAACAACAAAGGGTAACAGTACCTCCAGTTTGACCCTCAGTCAAAGTGAAATGTTAGAATTCTTGCCTATTGCTCTGCTCTGAAGGTGGACACATCTGTGTAAGCATCATTTTGGATAACTGAAGTAAGAAGTGGTCTATATAGTATTTTAGAAAAAGAAAATGAAAGCTGGCCCTGGTGGCACAATCCTATAATCTCAGCACTCAGGAGGCTGAGACAGAAGGATTTCTGTAAGGCCAGCCTGAACTACATAGGGGGACCTTGTCTCAACACCCCACACAAATAAAAATAAAAATGAAAATGAAAGGAGGGAATATAAGTGTATCATCGAAGAGTCAATTGGAAAATTTTCATCTACACACAACTCTTAAAAATTAATATTGTTCTAGTACATATACCTCACCAGTAGGCTTTACCTCCATGTCGCTAACAAACTTCCCAAAAGTTTTCTTTCTCTTCTTAATGTCACTCATCCAAGTAACCCTTGTTTTCCAGCATTTTCAACTCACTTTCTTTTTTTTTTTTTATTTTTATTTATTTATTTGTTTGCTTGTTGTGTTTGTTTGTTTCTTTATTTATTCATTTTGTGGCTGGCTCAGCCTGCCCTGGTGGTGGCGCTGGCGCAGCATGTGGTGCCGGGGATCGAACTGCAGTCCCCGCAGTTGCCTGAGCCCTCCAAGCAGGCGCTTTAGACCACTGAACCATCTCGCCGGCCCTCAACTCACTTTCTGAATAACCAATTTCTCAGAGGTTACCCTCAGCCTACTACCCACTGACCTGATCTCTTTCTCTCTTCTCTTCTCTCCTCTCTCTCTCTCTCTCTAACTCAGCCTGCCCTGGGAGTGGGGCTGGTGTAACGTGTAGTGTCGGGGATCGAACTGTAGTCCCTGTAGTTGCCTAAGCTTGCCTAAGCAGACACTTTAGACTGCTGAGCTATCTCCTCGGACCCCTTCTATCTCTCTAGAGACCTGTGCTACTGCCTGTCCCCCTTCTTTCCTTCCTCCCTCCCTTCCTTTCTCCTTCCTTCTATTCTTTCTTCCTTACTTTTTGTAATTTTTGTAGTGTTGGAGTTAAACCCAGGCCCTCCCAAATGCTAGCCAGGTTCCCATTCATTCTTTCTTGAAACTCTACTACTTGCTTAGCTTTTGTAACATGATCCTACTTCTTGTCCCTTTCCTCCTGTTCCTCTGTCTTTGGTGTTTTTCTGTTCCTAGTCAAGCATGCTGTCCTTAAGATTTTTTTCTCATTCCTTACAATACCTAGTCTTCCAGGAATCCCCAGAGTCTAAACTCTGGTTTCTGCAGAGGAGCCCGAGTTCCAGGGGCTTTTCTGAGATTTGTCAGAATATATGTAACAGCAAGGTATCTAATGCAAGACATCGCCTTTGTTGTAGGACTTAATGTTCAACCTCTGCTCTTGTCATACGCTACCACCTGTACAAAGGTAGCGTGGCTAAATGTGCCAGCCTTCTGCACAACAACCTGGGAGAGGCTGCAGTTCAGTTTGCCCTGTAGTGCCAATGGTCACTAGGTATATTATGCGAAGTGAAAGCTTGGCATGTGAAGTCATGTACACAGGTAGCCTTGAATCACTTTATTATGTCTTAAGTGTTGCTCTTTTATTCAAACAGTGCCTATTTTGTGCACGAATTACCCAAACCACTGAAGTGGAGCAAGAGCAGGCCTCAAAGAAAATAACTGAGACAAAAGACCAGCCTCTGAAGGAAGAAAGGAACCTCTGCCACCAAAGTTAAAAACCACAGAGCCAGGGCTCTGTCACCCTCCTCTGTTTGGGAACCCATTCCATTTTCAAATTTTTAATTTAAGTTTATAGTAGTTTGGAACCTGTCTGTCATAAGCCCTAAACCAAGAGTCTCTCTGTGTCCACAGGTAACGTGTTGTCTAAGTTCTATCTGGGTCTGACCAAAGGCCAAGCACAATGCAGTCTGTTGGAATAGGCATTCAGTTATACTGTCACTGGCCTCAGCAATGTCCTGTGATTAAACAAGTTCCTTCTTAAACAACTTCCAAAAAGGAATAAAAGTATATTGAGCAATTGGTTGTATATTATACCAGCAGTCCATCACTACACTGGGAAACAGAAGCTGTAAAGAATACTGAGTAAGCTTTCCTATCCCATTGCCATTCAGTAGCTAGAAAGCAAAAATAGCTATAGGAAAACCACATGACTGGAGTACTGTCCTCAAAACACATTTTACACATTACGGAAATTTTCCTGAGTGTGTGTGTGTGTGTGTGTGCACGTGTATGTGTGTATGTGTGTTTGTGTATGCACATCAGGACATTCTTTTAAGATATATGGAGATCATGGGAATATTAAAATCCAGAATTAAGTAACAAATAGAAATAAAACAAAGGAAAATCATTTGTATCACCCTCCAAACAATTTATAATTAAGTTTTCAGTTATTTTTCCTGCATTTTATGTGTATTTCAACAAAGAGAATCATGTTACCCATATTATTTTGAAACCTGTTATGTTCACTGACAGCATATGCCATGAAATTATTTCCATGTTGTATTTATTCTGAGCTTATCTTTGGTGGAAGTTAAGTTGTATTTCTGTCACTGTGTTATATTCACTGATCCAACCAATTGTAGATCTAAAATATTTTTAAAATTGTATTTATACTTAGTACATATAGATTTTTTTCTCATTATTATTTCCTAAAGAATGTAATATTACGGCCAAGGAGATAGTTCCATGGCACAAGTGCCTGCCTGGCAAGTGCAAGGTCGTGAGTTTGAACTCCGGTCCCGCCAAAAAAAAGAATGTAATATTACAACCATTTACAAATTATCACTTACTACATTCTATTACATACTATAAGTAATCTAAAGATGATTTAAGATACATGGGAGAATGTATGTAGGTTGTATGCATCTATGACACCATTTTATTTCAAAGACTTAAATATCCATGGTGCTGCTAGAACCAATGACACGTGGATACCAAAAAGAACTATACGAAAAATTGCATGTGGGGGTCAGAGAGATAGCTCAGTGGCATAAGTGCCTGCCAAGCAAGCACAAGGTCCTGAATTTGATCTCCTGTTCCGCAAAACCAAAACTTGCACATGAACATTAATGTATAATCGAAATATTGTTGTTCGCTTTTTTTTTTTTTTGTATTTTAGAGAAAGGTCTACAGGGTGTTCAGGGTCTATTAGATCAGACTTGTAGTGATCCACCTGTTTACCGCCTCCCAAGAGCTGAGATTACAGGCATGTGCCACCACACCCAGTCTCAATTGCCATCTCAGTGCACCTATGGGATGGGGCAGACACAGCAAGCCCAGGGATTGAACCCCGGGCCCCTGCACCTGCTTGCAGGAGCTTTACTCTGCTGAGCTATTTGGCTGGCCCTTATAATTGAATTACTGTATGAATTATGTCATACTTTCTTTAAATCCCAATTTTTGGATTAGGTAGCATTATGGGCTGAACTGTATGCCCCTGGAATTGATATGTTGATGTGCTAGTCCCCATACTAGTCAGATTGTGGTTATATTTGTTTTAAGGAGATAATCAAGTTAAAATTAAGCTGTTATGGGGTTGGGGTAATAGCTTGATGGCATAATCACCTGCCTGGCAAACATAAGGACTCAGGTTTGATCCCTGGTACTGCATGTTGTGCCAGTCCTGAAACCAGGTGTAGTGGCGCATGCCTGTAATCCCATTGCTGGGGAGGCTGAGATGGGAGGATCACTGCAAGTCTGAGCTATGTAGTAAGACCCTGTTCCAAATAAATAAATACATACAAAAATTTTAAAAATTAAGTTACCATGGAATCCTAATCCAACAAGACTGGCATCACAAGAAGAGTAAATGTGGACACAGACATTTGCAAAGGGAAGATGCATGACTATGTACATGGTGAGATGCCCATATGCAAATCAAGCTGTGAGGCCTCAGCAGAAGCCTGACAATAATTCAGTCTCGGCCTCTCGGCCTCCAGAATGGTGAGAACTAAATTTGCTTAAGCCATGCAGCCCATGGTGCTTTGTTTAGTTTTGTAGCAGACCTAAGAAACAAATACTATACAAGTTATTTCCAGTTTTTTCAAGTTAGGAACATATTTATATCTAACTCTCTGGGTACATATACAATTATTTTCTTAGAGTTCATCTCTTAAGGGTTCTGGTTTGTTCTGTCAAACTGTTTAGGCCAGTGGTGCAGCTTCCAGATATTCTCAAGACTGGTCTTACTGATATCAGCGTTCTCCACAATTTTTTCCTACTTTCTCTAATTTTGTGTTTTTCCATAAGAGAAAATACTGGGCTATTTTTTTTTTTTTTTTTTTTTAATTTTGGGGAAAGGGTTGCAGGGTGTTCAGGGTCTCAGTACTAGATTGGACTCATAGTGATCCATCTGTTTACAGCCTCGCAAGAGCTGGGATTACAGGTGCACACCACCACACCCAGTCTCAATTGCTGTCTCAGTGTGCCCCAGGGGCAGGGCTGGCACAGCAGGCCTGTTAAAGTACTTTAGTAATAGGTTCTTTTATAGGGTATGCCTGAGTAACAATAGGAAAGTACATCTTTAAAGTTTTCTATTTCTCTATGTGGAGATGAGAAGAGGAGCAGAGGAGGGGTGGATGGGGAGAGAGGAAGGGGAAGAAAAGAGGACTGGGTGTGATGTATGGGCACGCCATCCCCATGAGGATCCCACTCACCATGTACTGCAGACATATTGTCTCAGTTACTTTTCTCTCATTGCTGGGACAAAATACTCAACACCCAAAATTAATGAAGGAAAGGTTTATTTAGCTCACAGAGGAGGTTTCAGTCCATACTAGGCAGGCTCCAAGTCAGAGTGGCATGTGGCAGAGGGCAGCAGCTCGTGGCAGTGGAAAACACAAAAACAGCAAGAGCGACAAGGGAGGGTCAGTGGCGGTTGAGAGCAGTCTTCTCTCTCTTCCTTAGTCACGGTATCTGCCCCAGCATTGAATCACGACTTAATCACAAACTCTAGAAGCTGCACCATGACTGCATGAGGCCTTGGGGGGACAACTAGACACAAACCATAACTCATATGTTAGTAATTAAAAGGGGGAAATTAGGGTTTCGCAAATTTTCCATTAAGAATACATACTATCCTTTATACTAATGAATATACTAATGAATGTGTATATAATGAATATATTAATGTCGTATAGTATATATTATAGAATATATATTATATACCATATATAATGAATATATTAATGAATATATTCACGTCATAAAGAATATACTCATTGTTGGGCAGGCAGATAGCTCAGTGTACTAGAGAGCCTGCTTAGGCAGACACAGGGACTAAACAAAATAAAATAAAATAAAATAAAATAAAATAAAAGAATATACTCATGGTAAATTTTTTAAAAATGTATTTAGTACAGGGTCTACAGGGTCTCATTATGTAGATCAGACTCATGGTTATCCTGTTTTCAGCCTCCCAAACGCTAGGATTATATGCCACCACATCCAGTCTCAGTTGCTGCCACCCTTGGGGGCAGGAGTGGGTACAAGGCCTGCACAATACGGACAGGGATTGAACCCTGGTCCCTGCACCTGCCTAAGCAGGTTTTCTAGTCCATTGAGCTATTTGGCCGGCCCCCACCATAAATTGTTATGATATAAAAATTTCTATATTTGACTGAATTAAATTGAAATTGTAGCTCCACATGGTGGCTTACACCTGTAATCCCAGCACTCAGGAGGCTGAAGCAGGAAGATCCCTGAGAGTTTGAGGCCAGCCTGAACTATATAGAAATACCCTGTCTTGAGAAACAAATGAAATTGTAAAGTTCCAGCTCTAAGTGGTGAAAACAGTAATGCGGATGAATGATAATCATAGCTGTACCATGAATTATTAAATAATTGTATTTAATATCACTGTACTGTGCACTTTCAAATGATTATGATGGAAGCCATGTGTGGTAGTCCGTGCCTTTCGTCCCTGCTACTCAGAAACAAAGCAGGAGAATGAGAGGATTACCAGAGCCCTTGAGTTCAGGGCAGCCTGGACAGTGTGATGATAGATCTTGTCTCCAAAAAAGCTTGACCTTTATTGTTTATTTTTTAACATAATAATAGTAAAGAAGGGGCCGGCGAGATGGTTCAGTGGTCTAAAGCGCCTGCTTAGGAGGGCTCAGGCAACTGCGGGGACTGCAGTTCGATCCCCGGCACCACATGCTGCGCCAGCGCCACCACCAGGGCAGGCTGAGCCAGCCACAAAATGAATAAATAAAGAAACAAATAACCACAACAAGCAAACAAATAAATAAATAAAATTTAAAAAAAAAAAAATAATAGTAAAGAAAAAATATTATACGGAACAATGAAGGCAAAGCTGAAAGCTCATGAAGAGAATCAGAAGACACATCACAGACTAAGAAAAAATTTACCAAAGATAGCCTATAAAAGATTGTTATCCAAAATATCAAAGAGCTCTGAAAATTCAACAATAATTGTTTTTTTAATGAGTAAATGTGTTGGTCACTCTTCTCACATTGTTGGGACAAATACCTGACACACAAAGGAAGGAAAGGTTACTGGAGGTTTCAGTCCTCCAGTCCTCAGCTGGCTCTAAGGCAGAGCAGCACACGGCAGAGAGCAACCTTTCATGGAGGTGGCAAAGAGCACAGAGCTAGCTAGCTTCTCTCCCCTCCTTATATTGTAATACAAATTACCTGCCCTAAGGCAGGTGCAGCGTCCACACCCACAATAATCAGTCACAAAGTCCAGAAGCAGCCCAATGACTGCATGAGGCTTTGTGGGGACACCTAGACACAAACCATAACGGTAAAGGACCCAAACACTTTGCCAAAGTTGATACAGAAATGTCGGAAGACATGCAGAGGCAACTATGCAATGGTGATGTGAAAACATCTTCCACATCAGAGATGGTTAGCGACTTGCGAAGTCAAACAATGAGAACCCGATACACAACAAGAACATCTAAAATCCAAAACACTGGCAATACCAAGTACTGGTGTGTCGGGGACTTGGTCAGGAGCCAATGGTCATACTGCAGGTCAGAAGCACATAGGCTCTGTGAGGGCAGAATGATTCCCAGGCAGGGCAAAGCACACAACTAACTAAACAGTACTGCAGCCCATTCCCGAAGCATCAAGTATTGGGCCAAATCAGCTGCAATCTCCTATCGCTAAAAACAGAAGTAGGCCAGCCAGATAGCTCAGCAGACTAAAGCACCTGCTTCAGCAAAGCGCAGTGGCTAAGGTTCAGTCCCTGGTGTGCCCTGCCAGCCCCGCCCAGCCCCCAGGGACCCACTGAGATAGCAACTGAAACTGAGCGCGGTAGCTTGAGCCTGTAATCCCAGCTCTTCAGAGGCTGAAGAATAGGAGAATGACTATGAGTTCAATCTACATAGTGAGACCCTGTACACCCTGTCCTAAATTCATTTTAAAAAAGAAGTAGCTGGGTCCCAGGACCTAGGCAAAGGCCAATAGTTAGCCATGCCCACAGGATATTTCTGAAAATAGGGCATTGACTAAAGAGGTTTTTAATGACAACAATGTCAATACCTATCAGCTATAAGTGTAGATGGTCCCAGCTTCCCAATCAAAACAATGAAGCTACCTACTATAATCAGTCAGCATCCCTCAGCACAAACAACAAACAAACAAACAAGTAAAAAATACAAACATAAAACAAAACAATAAAAATCTCTCCGAAAACTCCAAGACAATGGGGTGCCATGGGGTGGGAGGAATCAAAGTCACACAGTAGAAATATTTGAAAGAGTATCAGTGGGTATAACAAAAGAGATCAATAAAGTGCTTGGCAAATTCAGAGAAGATATATCTAAATAAGTAAGAATTGTGGGCTGGATCCCAGGCACCACATGCTATAGCGGCCCAGGCACATCAAGTCGGCCACCAAGTCTGGGTGTGGTGATGCACACCTGTGAGCCCAGCACTGGGGAGGTTGACAAAGGAGGATCACTATGAGTCTAACCTACGCAGTGAGACTCCGAGCCAAATACATACAATTCTAAAAAAAGATAACAATCATAATGAAACAAACGATCAGTGAATCTACATAAGGCACAAATAAAAACAGAAGAGTTTAAGAAAAGAATGCAAAACAAAAATGCCTAGCATAGAAGAAAATTGGAGTCAATTACAAAGCTCTAGACAGACACAGGAGCTGTGGATCAGTGGCCATGGGAGCTGCGCAGGACCCAGGCAAGCGCTGGAAGGGGAAGGCAAAATTAAAAGACACTGTGATGTTGGTGCAGGAGGATTTATCTTGGTGACTTTAGAATGCTGGTTCCATTGCAAGTATAATTTCACAAAGGAAAGAATTACCAGAAAAGGAATGAAAAATAAGATTCTTTATGAAAGCACCCATCTTGATCCTGAAAGAAAACAAACCAACAGCAGCAATGAGCAACTTGAACACACAAAACCTTGAAGTCAGTGTGAGCAATGTCGGGATGAACTACACAGAGCATTTTATACATATAACCCGAAGGCCTTCGTTGAGTAAATAAAGTGTGTGTACACCACAAAAAAGAAAAAACTCCAGACAGAAATCCAAGAGATTAAAAGCATGATTGAAAGTAACGGCTAAAACAGTGATTGTGTGGACAGTGTCCAATCTAGAAGACTGGGCTGTGCTTGATGATCAGTTGTGAAAGACACCTTAAAAACAACAAGAGAACATGAAAAATGGGTGCAACAACTTCCAGATGGCACAAAGAAAACTAATCTAAGACTAATTAGAGTTAGTGAAAAATCAGAAGGCAATGCAAAAGGCATAAAAGTCTGTTTACAGAATAATAGCAGAAAACTTTCCAAACACAGAGAAAAAAATGAACATATAGATAAGTGAGGCACATAGAATCCCCAATAGCCATAATCAGAAAAAAAAAAAAAAAAAGTAAAGACTCCACTACAGCTGGGCATGGTGGCTCATGCCTGTACTCTCAGCACTTGGGAGGCTGAAGCAGGAGAATCTGTATGAGTTCGAGACCAGCCTGGGCTATGAAGGTGAGCACAAGGCCAGCCCAAACTGCATAGTGTGACGCTGTTTTTTGTTTTTTGTTTTTTTTTTTCCTTCAGTGCTCAAAATCCTTAAAGGGAAAAGTGACGTCCCTATTATCAGTAAATAAAAATGTAGTATTCAAATTAATTTTCTTTGTGTGCTTATATCTAAGCAAAGCTCTAAGTCTAAATTTTAATTATAAAGGCACACTTATTTCATTCATTTTTAGTATCAATTCATTGAAAGATAATTCTGATGTAGATTAAATAGAGGGAGAAAAAGAGAAATTTTACTGTTTATCCACACTTATGAAAAAAATGCTTGCACTTTTTCTCCTAGAAAAGGACACATAAGGCTGGGCGTGGTGGTGCACACCCGTAGTCCCAGCACTTGGGAGGCTCAGGCAGGAGGATCAGTGCGAGTTCGAGACCAGCCTGGGCTACAAAAGTGAGCTCAAGGCCAGGCTGATTCGCATAGTGAGACCCTGTCTCAAAAAGACAAAAAAAAAAAAAAAAGGACTCCACTACACAATACAGCATAATTAAAATAGAAGAAATCCAGCACAAGAACAGAAAGCTATTTGGCAGAAAGCAATGAATCACTTATAAAGATAAACACATCGGAATTGCATCCCATTTTGTAACAGAAACCTTAAAGGCAAAGAGAGCTTGGAGGGAAACTTTGAAGCTCTAACAGAAAACAGCTTCCAACCTAGACTAATTTATCTTGCAACTCTAGCTTTTAAAATTGATTGAGGAATAAGATACTTTCCTTACAAAAGCCACCAGGCCAACACTCAAAAAAATTCTCAAGGACATCCTAGAGAGAGACAATGAAGCTAACAATGACAAAAGTTTCAATAGAATAAATGCAGTGAGTAGGGCGAGCAATTTGATAGAAGAGAGAGAGAAAAAGGAAAATAGAAACAGGAAAAAATACAATGACAGGAACAAATCAGTACCTGTTAGCTAACAGCCATGACTATCAATGTGAATGATCTGAAATCCCCCAATCAAAAAGACACAGATTAGCAGAAAGCTCAAGAAACAAAATCCAATGGTATGCTATGTACAAGAACACATTTAAGCCGGGCATGGTAGTGCACGCCTGTAATTCCAGCACTTGGGAGGCTGAGGCAGGAGGATCAGTATGAGTTCAAGCCCAGCCTAGGCTACAAAACTGAGCTCAAGGCCAGCCTGAACTGCATAGTGAGACCCTGTCTCAAAAAGACCAAAACAAACAAACAAACAAACACCACATTTAACCCAAAAAGAAATTCACAGACTAAAAATCAAGAGATGGGAAACTACTGCAGGCTACAGGATCCCGAGAATAAGCCAGAGTATTTATCTTGTTTTCAGACAAAGTGAACTTTCAGCCAAAACTGATCAAAGGAGGCAAAGGATACTACATATTGGCTAATGGAATTGTACAACAAGAGTAGATGACCATTTTTTATTTTTATTTATTTATTTTTGAGACAGAGTCTTGCTATGCAGTTTCGGCTGGCCCTTAACTTACTATATAGCCGAGGCTGGCTTCCAACTCAGAGTAATCATCCTGACTCAGCCTTCCAAGTACTAGGAATATGGGAATGCACTATCACATTTAGCCAAGATAACAATTTTAAATAAACATACATCAAACAGTGGCACACCCAACTTCGTAAAACTAATACTACTGCACATAAAAGAGCAGATAAACAGCAATTATATTATTAAGTTTGAGGCATATAGATGTTACGTCTTTCCTGAAGTGCTTAAGAGAATTCGGCAGTGAAGCCATCAGTTGCTAGGCTTTTCTCAACTGGTAGAGTTTTTCTTACTGCTTCAATTTCAATTCCTATAATTGAATTATTTCAGATTTTTTTATATTTTTTTAAAATTTTTTTAAATTTATTTATTTATTTGTTTGCTTGTTGTATTTGTTTGTTTCTTTATTTATTTATTTTGTGGCTGGCCCAGCTTGCCCCGGTGGTGGGGCTGGCGCCGCATGTGGTGCCGGGGATCGAACAGCAGTCCCTGCAGTTGCCTGAGCCTTCCTAAGCAGGCACTTTAGACCACTGAACCATCTCGCCGGCCCCTATTTCAGATTTTTTAAAAACCATTTATTTATTTATTTATTTGGTACAGAGCCTTGATACGCAGCTCAGAGTCTTAGGGATCCTCTTGTCTCAGCCTCCCTAGTGCCAGGATTACAGGCATGTTCTATCAAGCCTGGTTTCGGTTTCGGTGGTGAGCAGCATGCAGCACTGGGGATTGAACCTGGGTCCTTGCGCTTGCCAGGGAGGCACTTAGACTGCTGAGCTATCTCCCCAGCCCCATTTTAGATTCTTGACTCTTCTTGGTTTTGTTTGGATAATTCATATGTATGTATCTAGGAATCTCTCCATTTCTTTGGAGTTCAATTTATTGGCGTACGTGTTTGTAAAATAGTTACTAATTATCTTCTGGATTCTGGAAGAGTATGCCTGAAGTCATTCTTGGAAACTAGTATTATCTGGATTCCAAATCAGGCAAGGATCCAAGCAAAAGAGAACTATAGGCCAATCTCTATCATGAACATAGATCAAATAATCCTGCTTGAGATACTGGCAAGCAATGCACCAAATCATCAAAAAGATTATACACCATGACCAAACAGGCTAATAAATAAGTTAAAAAAAATAAATGATGCTGGCAAAAACAAATGTTCCCATGTAGAAGATTGCGTTTAAATGCATATATCTCACTATACACTAAAGTAAAATCAATATGGATCGAAGATCTAAATGTTAAAAAACAGAAACAGGGACAATCCGCTTGGGCTCCCCTTCTGTCCTTCTCTTGGAAGGTGCTTTATTTCCCCCAATAAATATATTCTACTCTTTAAGAAACAACAAAAGAAAAAAAACAGGAAAAATCTGCTGGAAGATAAAAATACATAAAATTCTTTTTTTCTTATTTGAAAGTTAGGATCTTAAAGACATGGGCATGGGCAAAGGCAAACATGGGGTACATGGTGAGTTTAAGGACAGCCTGAACTGTACTGCGAGACTCTGTCTCAAAACAACAAAAATAGCAACAAATTAAACTCCCCGAAACAGAACACGGATCAAAAGATGGGTGACTAAAATGAATAGACACTTTCCAGAAGAAATACTAATGGCCAATAAGTACAAGAGCATATGTTGGTCATTAGAGAAATGTTAGTCCAACAACATTAACATGTTATCTTACTCCTGAAGGAATGGCCATCATTAAGAAGTCCAATAATAGCAAATGCTGGCGAGGCTTCATGGAAGAAAAGAACACTTGTCCATTGCTGGTGGGAACACAAAGTAGTACAACCGTGATGGTTATCAGTATGCAGATTCCTGAAAAACTTAAAAATAGAAATTTAGTCCAGCTATTCCCCTTCTAGCTATGTTCCCAAAAGAGTTGAAGTCATCATATTACACTGATGACTTGCATACCTATGTTTACAGCAACACAATTATAATAGCTAAATCTTGGAAGCAGACAATATGCCCATCAACAGATAAATGGATAAAGAAAACTATGTGTTTCTATACAGTGGAGTACTTCCCTGCCATGAGCAGGAGAAACTTGAGTCATTTATGGGAAATCGATGCACCTTGAGAACATAATGTTAAGTGAAGTGAATCAGGCACATGGGCTTAACTATTGCATGGTTTCTCTTACATGTGAAGCCCAGAGTATAAGTCAAGAGCAAAATAAGAAAAAAGAATAGATAATAGGAAGTAGGAGAACTTTTTTTAAAAAATGAGAAGGGGACCAAGAGACGAAGGGAAAGGGAAAAACATGAAGAGAAAATCGGAAAAAATGGTAAAAAGAAGAAAAAATAGAAATAGAGCTTTTGTAAATGGGAAGGAATAAGAACTGGAGAGAGTAGCCAGGTGTGGTGGCACACACCTGTAATCCCAGCCCTCAGGAGGGCTGAGGCAGAGGAGGCTGAGTGCAGGAGTTAGAGGCTTGGGTTACATAGTGAGGTCCTATCTCAACAAAAAAAATGAAGAAGCAAAACAAAATAAAAAACTGCAGGGAGTGGAGAGGGAAGGAGGAAGAGAGAGAGAGGCAGAGACAGAGAAAGAGACAGAGATAGACAGAGACAGAGAGATCAACTTTGGATGAATTGATCTCAACCGTGGTGTACCCCCTCAACAGAATGTTGAATCAGTGATAAGAAGGAATATTCCTTCCTCTGAAACTCTTTTGTTAACCTAAATTTTGTATCAATTATGGTTTTATTTCACTAATGGAAGCCTCATAGTAACACATTTATATTATTTGTGCCTCAGTATTTTATTTTACATAAAAGTTAACTCAGAGAATTTCCAGTTACATAGCAGGCCATGTGCAGCCCTGCTATCCATACTCAAGAGTCAGCTCTTAGGTTTAGAATTGTTCCGAGTTACTGTGAGGAAACTCTGTATCTCAAATTCTTGTGGTACTTTATTTATTGACTGACTGATTGATTGACAATTTATTTTGCTGCTTAGAGATACAAATATGATCCCCTAGGTGACCACTCTACCCCTGAGCTACACCCTCAACCTTATATACTTGATTAAAACAGTAGATTCAAACTACAGGAGAGTTCATGACTACAGAGATTAAGAAATAGAAAAACTTGTGTTCTGTGACACTATGATACCCACTTAAACCATGGATATCTGAAGTTATCACTTGATTGGACCACAGTAATGGAAGAGACATTGTCTTGGGCCATATATAAACTATGTAAAATAGGCAATGTATACAAGCAGTAAAACTTCCAAGCTGGAATACAAACTCAACAAATAACCATTTATGGCTCTAGTATTAGTGATATTGTATATGTAATTACAACAACATCGTAAGCACAAAACTATGTATTTGGTACATTGTACACTATATTGTCAATGCTAAAAATTAGTTGAACTCATTTTGAAACAAAAGCCAAGTTCAGTTCAATAAGTAAATGAGAGAAAACATATATGTCTGTTTAATAACAGAGAATGACTAAGATGGGTGGGAGTGTGGTGATAATCCCAGAACTCTGAGAGGCTAGGGCAAAAAAATCTCGTTTGAGACCAGCTTGAAAACTTATCAGTTTAGTAAGACCTTATCTCAAAAAATATTCTTTTTAGACTTGAAATGGGCCAGGGAGATAGCTTAGCAATCTAAGTGCACACCTGGCAAGTGCAAGGACCTGGGTTCTATTCCCAGGTCCCCAGTGTTGCACACTGTGCAGGACCTGAAAGCAGGCGTCGTGGCGCATGCCTGTAACCCCAGTACTGGGGAGGCTGAGATAGAAGAATCACTGTGAGTCTGAGCTGTATAGCAAGACTCTGTACCAAATAAATGAATGAATGAATGAACAAATAAATAAATAAATAAGATTTTTAAAAGCGTTAGTAATTTCACTAAATGTGAAGAACCTGGGTTTGTGGGTGAAAAAACAGCTTGTTTATTAATAAAATCTTTTTTTTTTCTTTGCCATAATTTTATTATTAGTTTTCTCATTATTACTAGATAGATGTTTGTGGTATTGTAGAAGAAGGAACATGAATGTGGCACTTCTTAATTCTTTTTACATCCCTGGCCCTGTCATCTCTCCCTGTCCCTCCCAGAATCTTTTGGTTCCCTTCCCCTGAGTAAAAGGTCTACGTCTTTGCAAGATAATCAGCTTACAGCCTGACTAGAGACACGTAGAGGGCCAGAGAATGAGGTTTTGCCGAGAGCCAAGACATGTCTGCTCAGAACGTAACCATGAAGTCAGGCTCAGCCTAGACCATGGTCACAGAGCAATGATGGAAAGCTGCAGCGCGGTGGTTCTCATGGCATTTTGGGGGTCCTGGGCCTGACCTGAGGGGGTGCAGGAGCCACTCACTCAGAACTGAGGACCTGAGATGCCAGTGCCCCATGGAGAGCACTGGAGGCTCTGAAATGCATGCCCCAGTGTCGGAGTCCCTTCCTGGTTCTTGTCTTGGCCCAAGAAGTCTAAATTTACAATCCTAAAACCCATTATTAGAATTCCACCAATTTAATTCCAATCTACCACTCCCCAGCGCAACCCACAGTGATAACAGAGACACTAAAATATATTTATACTATTAATGGGGAGCCAAGGGGCCCTAGATCCAACCACGAAAGTGACTTCTGGAACCAAGAGAGCGATCCAGGGCTGCACTCGGGCTTTATTCATTGGAGAAGGGGGAGTGGCTTGTGAAAGGGAATTGTGGGAAGAAGGTGAGCTGTGAGCTGGGCTAGGTAGGAGGCCTGCATTCACCTCCGCCATATTTAGAGATTTACAAAGGAAGTAATTTGCATTATGCTATTGAGAGAGTATCTAATATTTTGGGGGTCTGGTGCTTCAGCTCTGATGTGTAATCTTTCAAGCCCCAGGAAGTCATAGCCTCTATCTCGAGGCTCGATCCCAGCTGACACTGTGGAGCAGTGGCTCTTCGTCCTGTTATCAGGGAAACACGCGTGCCATCTTCAAAAATTACCACCAGCACGTGGCTAGACCATTACACACTGCTTAAGGCCAATTGAACTGATAATGAGAAGTCCTAGCCAGCTTTTTACATTTAAATACGAGGAATAGGGTCAGGCTCAGTCAAAATGGAGACAGCCTCTTTTCTTTTAAGGAGAGCTGCTCAGGTGGTCCTCCACACCCCAGGAAAAGAGGGCAGGTTTTAGTTTTCAAGCAAAAAAGTAGGCAGCCTACTCAGTCACTCCTTTTTCTACCTTTTTGACCAGAGCCAGTGGTGTTTCTAGGACAATGCATTTGTGTCTTGCCACTTCTGAGTTCTTAGTACTCATGGACCTGATGTAGAATTTTCATTTTTCTAGAGATCAAAGGGCATCTGGGCTTTGGCCTTAGGACTTCTAGGCATTATTATTGTTATTTTTGTTTGCTTTCTCAGTTTCAGTTTGTCACTTCCCAGTTCTGTCTCTGTTTCCATCTCTCTTTCTGTCTCTGTCTCTCTCTCCCCTTTCCTCTGTCTCTGTGTCTGTCGCTGCCTGTCTGTCTGTCTGTCACACACACACGCACACACACACACACACACACACACACACACACACGGGGGGGGGGGGGGGAGAGAGAGAGAGAGAGAGAGAGACAGAGAGACAGAGAGACAGAGAGAGACGAAGAATAATCTTAAAAAATAAAGAGCCCAGACCCTTAAGCATTTTAATTGTTCTGAAACTTAAAGAGGAAGCAATGCTAATGTGTGTCCCTTTCCTAAGTGTGAGTTGGCAGATCACTTTTTTTTTCTGCCTACCACATGAGCCCCTGGGGAGGTGCTGTCACTCAGGGCAGAGGGGCGCCTCTGTACTGGGGAGTGAAATATGTGTCTTTGAATTCTACCCTGAATCTCATTCACATTTATGTCTAGAAAGCAGTCTAACTAACTGGCTGAGTAGCATCCATAACCTTCTCCAAAGTGAAACTAAGTTTTCCATTGCAGACTAAAGTTAAAGTTGAGGGGCTGGCGAGATGGTTCAGTGGTCTAAAGCGCCTGCTTAGGAGGGCTCAGGCAACTGCGGGGACTGCAGTTCGATCCCCGGCACCACATGCTGCGCCAGCGCCACCACCAGGGCAGGCTGAGCCAGCCACAAAATGAATAAATAAAGAAACAAACACAACAAGCAAACAAATAAATAAATAAATAAAATTTAAAAAAATAAAAATAAAAAAATAAAGTTGAACTGAGTAACAGACAAACTTGGGTCTGAGGTGAAAATAAATCAGAGCAAATTTATCAATAAATAGGGAAAGCATAGAAGATGTTTGAGGAGGAGGAGGAAGAAAAACACACATGTGGTTTTTTTTGTGGGGGGCTCATTAACTTATTTAGTTTGCTTTTGACTACTGGGGGTTGAAGCCAGGGTCTTGGCTCTCAGCTACATCTCCAAGCCCTTCCCAAATGAGTGTAAAGACAAGGTCTCATCACGTGTTGCAGACTGGATTCAAACCTGTGCTCCTCCTGCCTCTGCCTCCCAGAGCGATGGCATTATAGACCACCACCACACCCAGGTTTTCTCCTTTTTCTTTTTCTTTTCTTATCTTTTTCCTCCATTCCTCTCCTGTCCTCTCCTCTCTTCTCTATTGTAACAGGACCTGGAATAGGTTGTCCAGGCCTTCCTTGAATAGATAATAGTGTATTTTATCACTTGCTGTTTTCTTTGATGCATGCAACTGAAGGAATAAATAGGCCAGAGTTACAACCAGAAAACTTTTAGGTGAGAAAGCCTATCATCACTGGCTCAGTTGATTGTAAAGCAAGGGCTTAACTAGAGTAAGTATTGGGAATACTTTTCAGTCTGCTCTTCTCAATCTTTTAAAAATGTTTTTTCATTTTGACTGATCCATGTTTGAGTAGTAATAATTACCCTGTCCCTCCCACACCAGAAAGAGAGAGCTCTTTACAATGTAGCAAGATCAGCCTCTGTGTAGCTCCTGCAGTTCTGGATGTAACTCTGTAACATAAACCACATCCCCCCACTGTACAACATTAAATGTCTACCGTGTCCCGACTGTGAACTACTAGTGGATGGTCATACAGGGAGAAAAAGACACAAAAATTGTACAGAAGGTACAACTACCCCATGGCTGGTGCTTAGCCTGTGGATAGGAATCTGCTGAGTCAGAGAAGGCACAAATGAAGCTGTTTCCTGGGAAGAAGGCCTTGGTGTCCTGTGTCTCTACAGGAAAACACTGCAGCTCTTGTGGGAAGTGTGGCCAGGCTTTGGAGACTATTTTCACCTCTTTTGTTGCTGGAGTCTGAACCCCAGGGTGCTGGGTGACACCCTGGCCTGGCACCAGCAGACTCCCTGAACCATAGGGGAATTTGGTCCTCCTAAAGCACTGTACTGAGGATTCTGGGTGAACCAGGGAATTCAGATCCAGGAACCAGCGTAAGGAGCACCACCTGCCAGATTTGGTAAGACCTTGGTTCCTTTTCAGAGTCCTGCCTTTAAGGAGGAAGAAGGGGAGACAGATCCCCTCCCAGAGTTGCCTGAATAAGTTTTTTTTTTTTTGTTTTTTTTTTTCTTTTT
>PVKN010002230.1:0-44062 GCA_004027915.1 Capromys pilorides | reverse complement strand
ATGGACTCAGTTCTCCAATTAAAAGAAGTAGACTGGCAGAATGGATAAGGAAACAAAACTCAACAATATGCTGTACACAAGAAACACACTTAAATCATAAAGAAACTCATAGGCTAAAAGTGAAAGAATGGAAAACAATACTACATGCTCCAGCACCTCAAAAAAAAGCAGGAGTAGCAATCCTGTTTGCAGACAGTCTAAACTTCAAACCAAGATGGATCAAATGTAACAAAGAAGGCCACTACAAACTGGTCAAGGGAAAAATTCAGGATGAAGAGGTAACACTCATAAATATGTATGCACCCAACACAGGAGCAGCAAGTTATATAAGACAAACCTTAATGGACATGAAAAATCTAATATCCAATATCACAATCTTAACAGGAGACCTTAACACCCCCCTATCTGAAAAGGATAGATCAAGCAGGCAAAAAATTAGCAAAGAAGTAGCAGAACTGAAACAGAATTTGGAACAACTGGACTTAGTGGACATACACAGAGTGTTCCACCCAACCTCTTCAAAATACACATTCTTTTCAGCTGCACATGGGACATTTTCTAAAATAGACCACATATTAGTCCACAGGTCATGTTTAAGTATATGCAAGAAAACAGAAATTGCCCCATGCATATTATCTGACCACAGTGCAATGAAATTGGAAATAAATAGCCAAAGAAACCATCAAAACTCCAGAAATACATGGAAATTAAACAACACTCTTCTCAGCAACCAGTGGGTTACAGATGAAATTAAACAAGAAATTAAACAATATCTAGAATTTTATGAAAATTCAAACACAACCTACCAGAATTTATGGGATGTAATGAAAGCAGTTCTTAGAGGGAAATTTATAGCTTTGAACTCACACATTAAAAAAAATATTTTCCAGGGCCAGCCAGAAATCTCAGTGGACTAAAGAGCCTGCCTTTACTGGGGTTTGATCCCCAAATGAGATTGGGTGTGGTGGCACACCTGTAATCCCAGCACTTGGAAGGTTGAAAACAGGAGGGTCTGTAGACGCTGTGCTAAAAATTAAAACAAAACAAACAAACAAAAAAAGATATTCAGACAGCTGGGATCCTGTGAACTACAACTGTACTATGAACAGTATAGGTGCGCAACAAATTATTGTCGAAACAAATTGAATGGAGAAAAAGAATAAACTTAACCACAAAATATGAAATTGAGGACATCCAACGGTTTCAGATTTGAAAACAACATATGTTTATTTTGCAGATAAAAGTAGTTTTTGTTTTTGGTTTTGTTTTTTGTGCAGGGGACAGAACCCAAGAGCAAGCTACACATCTCCATCCCTTTTCATTTTTTATTTTAATCTCACTAAACTAACCTGATGGGACTCAAAGGTTTTTTTTAAATTTCATTAATTTTAATGAGAGGGACTCAGTTTCAATACTACTGTCTTAGTCACTTTTCTCTTGTTGCTGGGACAAAATACCTGACATCCAGAATTAAAGAAGGAAAGGTTTATTTAGCTCACAGTTTGTGGAGGTTTTAGCCCATACTTGGCTGGCTCCAAGGTATAGTGGCACATGGCAGAGGGCAGCAGTTCATGGTGGTCGAAAGCAGCAAATCAGCAAAAGCAAAAGGGAGGAGCAGCAGAGAGCAAACCTCTTTCCATCCCTTGTACTGAATGCAGCTGTCTGCCCCAGGGAGGGCGTGGCACTCACTCATACTCTCAGCACTGGCCCATGAATCAATCACAAACTCTGGCATGACTGCAAGAGGCTTTGGGGGACATCTAGACCAAACTATAATACCTCCTGCCTCAGCTTCCCTCAGTGCTTGAATTATAGGCACACAGTACCATCCAGAGCTAGCACATTCTTGTTAATAAATGGTGTAAGTAGTTATTTATTATACAACAATTTGGGGCTGGGAAGATAGCTCAGCAGCATAAGTGCCTGCCTTGAAAGCATAAAGTCCTGAGTTTGATCCCTGGTACCAGAAAAAAAAAAAAAAAAAAAAAAGTACTTTCTTATTATAGAACAGCTTAAATAAATTGACTTAACTTGTACTATTTTTGTTATGTATATATTTGAGTGAAATTAAAATATGGTATAATATCACCAAAACATTTAAGTGACTCTTTTAATATTTTTTCCTGGTATTAAGGAGTAAACTCAAGACCTTCCCATTGGGCTATGTCCCCAGCCCTTTTTATTTCTTATGCTCAGTTAAGGTCTCCCTAAGTCACTAAATTGGCCCAGCTGGCCTCAAACTCATTACCCTCTGCTTCAGCCTCCCAGAGTGCTAAAATTATAGGTGTGTGCCATTACTCCTGGCCTCTTTTGATTCTCAATTAAAATTGCTACATCCAAAACTATGATAGAGAAGGCTGATAAGATAAAGATGCCTCAAAGACATCTAGCACCCCTTGACTAAATTAGAAATGTGTTGACACACCATTTTGAGAGGTCCTTACTCAGATCTGTAATCAGCAAACATACCTAGAAATTAATACATAGCATGAACCTGGGGGCACAGCCCTACTTTACTTTCTTCCAAACTTATTTTGTTCTATGGATTTTTTAAAACAAAACCAGAGGAGACTGGGCATGGTGGTATGCACCTGTAATCCCAGTGCTTGGGAGGGTGAAAACAAGAGGATCACCCTGAGTCTGATCTGTATAGTAAGATCCTATAGACCCTGTAATAATTTTTTTTTTAACAGGACCAGAGTTCGAACTCATGACCTTGCACTTGCCAGGCAGGTACTTGTTCCATGGAGCTACCTCCCCAGCCTCTGTAATAAATGCATTTAAAAAAAAAAAAAAAAGCAAAGTGCTGGGGAGATAGATTGGCAGCATAAGCACCTGCCTGGCAAGTTCATGTCCCAAGTTTGATCCCCAGTACCACATGCCATGCTGGTCCTGGAACCCCAGGTGCTGGCCCTGGAACTGGGCCTGGTGGTGCATACCTGCAATCCCAGGGCTGGTGAGGCTGAGACAGGAGGATCACTATCAGTCTCAGCTGTGTAGTGAGATTCTGTATCAAAAACAAAAATAACAACAAAAATCAGAGTTAAACTTTTGTACTTCCATGCACTTAATTGTGCCCTCCCACATTCTCATATGTTGAGGGTCTAACCCTCATTATCTTAGAGGGTGACAGAATTTGAAGGAAGGACCTTTGAAAAGGTCACTGAGTTAAAATGAGATTCTCAAGGTGGACCCTAATCCAGTGAGTAATGTGCACAGGCAATGGGATTAGGACAAGCATAGGGAAGGCAGAGGATGCAGCCATCTACAAGCCAAGGAAAGAGTCAGAGGAAAAATCAAACTTGGAGCTGACAGCTTGACCTTCCACTTTCAGCCTCCAAAACCATAAAAACAGATTTCTGTTATTTGGGTCATTCATTCAAGGGTATTTTGATATAGTAGCCTTACAAGACTAATATACACATCTACTGCTCATAATAAAACACACCTTTGTATCCTACATTGCTATTTAACATATTACAATTTCACACATCATCCAATACTCTTAGAAGACTTGCTAATGGGTAGAAACCATTCTACAATAAAGATAGATGCAATTTAGATAATTGTTCCCTATCATCATGAGGCAGGAGATCAATGTACAGTAAAGCAGCTGGGCAAGTGGGTGACAATAAAGTGGCTGTCAACACAGGAGACCCAGGAAACATGCATAGAAGCAGAGCCCTGCAGTGGCATGTACGAGCTGGCCTGCATTTTTCATCATTATGGATAACACTCTGATAAACAATCTAAGTAATTACATATGACAACAGAAAAAATAAAAATAAAGTTTTTCTGAATTAGGGGAAGAGAGGTTCAAGATTAGGGAAAAAAATCAAAATGCATCATATACAGGAAAAAATTCTCTATGGATATAATCATTATATATACATAAAATGTGCTGATAAACTTGATTAATGAAAAAAATATTTGTATCTCTGACAATCTTGGAGGATGGAGTTTTATTTATTTATATTATGGCCACCTCAGCCTGCCCTAGGGGGAGGGCTGGCACAGCATGTGGAGCCAGGGATCGAACTGCAGTCCCTGCGGTTGCCTAAGCTTGCCTAAGCAGGCAGTTTAGACTTCTGAGCCATCTCACCAGCCCTGGAGGATGGAATTCTAGATGTAGGGTTACCAGGGAAAAGCATATGAAAATTTGGGTTTTTCAGTGTTTTGTTTTTTGTTTTTTGGGATTTTTTGTGTGTTTTTGAGGCAAGGTCTCGCTATGCAGTTCAGGCTGGCCTTGGACTCACTTTTGTAGCCCAGGCTGGTCTCTAACTCACTCTGATCCTCCTGCCTCAGCCTCCCAAATGCTGGGATTACAGTTGTGCACCACCATGCCCAGCTCTATATTAAAATTTAAAGCAACTTTATCAATTCATACTCTTGGCAGTACTGTGGTTAAGTACCAATATTAGTGTATCCCAAGAAATACTGAATAATGTGATTATTTTTAAAAATCTTTACCAGTTTAGTATTAAAATGAAATTTCATTATGTATATTTTTCCAATATTTGATTACCAGTGGATGTCATATTTATTGACTGATCGTCTTGTATTTTCCTTTTCGTAAATTACTTTTCTGATAATCATTCTCTACATTTTCCAACAGAAATTTTTATTTAAAAAATGGTACTTATGGGGTGAGGGAGATAGCTCAGGGGCACAAGTGCCTGCCTGCCAAGTGCAAGGTCCTGGGTTCAATCCCCGGTTCCAGAAGAAAAAAAAAGTAAAAAAATGGTATTTATGGACATTATTTGTTTATTTGATTAATTTCAGACATTCCATCTTTATATCATTTTTGTTACCTTGTTGCCTTTTTGGGGGAATGAATATTTTTCTCCACAAAAGCTCCTGTTTATTGCTAATATAGAAAAAGTAGTTAAGTTTTTGTTATTTCTATTAATTCATGGTTGTGGGATGTTTCTGTTCTTGCTGAGACAGAATCTCACTATGTAGCCCAGGTGTGAACTCTGCATTCTCTTGCAGCAGGTTCCCAACAGCTGAGATTAAGAGACACGTGCCACCTGGACCAGTAACAACTAAATTTCTTTTAAAATCTGATCCTGCCATTATCATCTACCATATTTTTAATAAGTCTAGAGAAATTGAAAAATAGCACTTCCATTAAGCAGCTTTGCTTTTTCCAGTTTGGTCTGATATTGACAGCCAACCTTGCTCCACTAGACTAAAACATATAATAGGACTCCAGGAGATGCACTCAGTGGTGGTGTGCTTGTCTCGTGTGTAAAAAGTGCACCACTAGAAAATATGGATAATTATCACAAGTGTTTAGAACAGGTTTCATAGCCAGCTGTGGTGGAGCTGGCTTATAATCACAGCAGCTGGAAGAGGAAGCAAGGTCATCAATTCAAAGGCTCAAGTCAACAGCTTCCAACATTGCCAGTTCTGCTAATAACCTGCTACTTTTATGGACTATCGGACTATACATACAGCTCCTTTCTCTTAGTTCAATGAGAAGAAAGATTTATATGAATAGTGTTTAGGAAAGATATCATGTCTGCATGGTGTACTCTGAACAACTACTATGAAGACAACATGCAATGTGTTAATTATTGTAACTGTCCTACTGACTTGAAACTCTCATTGTTATTTATTCCTCATTAAAATTAATAAAAATTTGGACCAGTGAGATAGCTCAGGGGTCTAAAGCACCTGCTTAGGCAAATTTAGCCAACTGTAGGGACCGCAGTTCTATCCCCGGCCCCACATGCTGTGCCAGCCCCACCCCCAGGACAGGCTGAGCTGGCCATAACAGAGAGAGAGAGAGAGAGAGAGGGAGAGAGAGAGAGAGAGAGAGAGAGAGAGAGAGAGAAAGTTAATTTTTAAAAAAAATTAACAAAAATTTTTTTAAAAATCACCTATTCAAAGGTGGCCTAAGATACATAGCAAGACTCTGTCTCCCCAAAACTAAACCAAAATCAAACTTTTACCATTTTTACAGCTTAGATTAAATCCTAAACATCTATCTTATTTACAGTCTCCATCTTAAACAGATACACTTTAACTATATGTATATACTCATTTTATATATATATATATATTTTTTTTATCTTTTTGAGACAGAATCTCGCTATGCAGTTCATGCTGGTCTTGAGCTCACTTTTGTAACCCAAGCTGGTCTCGAACTCACACTGATCCTCCTGCCTCAGCCTACTCAGCCTCCCAAATGCTGGGATTATAGGTGTGCGCCACCACACTGTGCTCATTTTATATTTCTAATTAAATAACTTAAACACTTCCTTTTTTCTAATGCAACAGCTTCTAATGTAATGACTCAAGTTTGTCGTGAGTGGTTGTAGTGCATTTTTTTGTTTTGTATTGCTTTGGAGTTTGGCAAAGTTGTTTTGTTTCTGCTTTCTATGAGTTTGATTTCTTTTCTCTTTCTTTTGTTTTTTTTTTTTTTGAGTTTGATTTCTTGAGACAGGGTCTCACTACGTACTCCAGGCCAACTACATGCTGCATGGCCCAAGCTTGAGTTGAACTCATGATCTTCCTGCCTTGCCTCCTCCAGTGCTGAGATTACAGGTGTGCACCTCCACATCCAATTTATTTTTTTATTATATTTTTAGCCATTTTGCTTTTTTTAAATATGTGTAGTATAGGGCCTAGAGGGCCTCACTATACAATCGGACTCCTAGTGATTCTCCTGTTTTTAGCCTCCCAACCACTGGAATTATGGACATGTGCCACCACACCCAGTCTGAATCACTGTCTCAGTGCACTCTGGGGGCAGGACAAACACAGCAAGCCAGGAATCAAACCCCAGTCCCTGCATCTGACTAAGTAGGTCTTTAATCCACTGAGCTATCTGGCTGGTCCTCCACATCCTATTTATTTATTTATTTATTTATTTATTGTGGGACCGGGGATTGAACTCAGGACTTGTGCTTGCCAAGCAGGCACTTATTCTACTGAGCTATCTCCCCAGCCCCTTCCACATCCAATTTAAAGCATGAAGAAGTCAAGCCTGATTTTTCTCTATAATGTCTGTAAAAGCCAATGCTATGTATCATGGTACTTCATGGGCCCTGTGCTGTGTTGCTTCTGAAGAACAGGGCAGAGATGACCCTAGGCTCCTGGAAACCCTGTGGGCTACACACAGTCTGGGCACTCTGCTCTGCTGAGTGCGGTGCAGGCCGAGAGTCTGGCCTTCAGATCTTTGTGTTCCAGAACCCAATTATTTCCAATCACCACAGCCACTCAGCCTCTAGTGAATGAGTCAGCTAAAGCATACACACAGTAAAACTAATTGAGAACTTGCATTACAGTTTCTTAGGGTAATTTCATTGTTGGTAGGCCAACCTGAATACTCTGATAGATGGCTCTGTGTGTAGTGCCTTATTTATCAGAGGGAAAATTCTTTGTGACAGAACCTTAAAGTGCTCTTAGGGAAATTTAAACCCGGTTAAAGTTCAATAATCTTCAGAGAAAACACCTCCAAGTTATGCTACCCCGAGGCTCTCCACTTCTCCCCACAACTCCAGCTGTAGAAGACACAAGCCATCATGGGACAAGCACTTAGAATCAGAAAGTAAGCTTCTGTTCTTTCACATTCTTATGATTGTGGCTGGCTATGGTATGAGGAAGCAGAACTCCATGTGCCTCTGGTCACAGCTGAGGCCTCAGTGTTCCCATGGTGCTGTGACATCCAAGGGCAAGATTGCATCAGCTGAAAACATCCTGGCTCCTTCAGAACAAAATAGTAATAAGAAAAGAAAAATGTTTTACCTGGAGGGAAGGACAAACTATTTATTAACCTGCTAGGAGCCTGGACAAATAGCTCAGCGGATTAAAGAGCCTGCAAGCAGGGGCAGGGGCCAGGTGGCTCCAGGGCACACTTTGCCGCCAATAAGACTGGGTGTGGTGGCGGGCACCTTTAATCCCAGCTCTTGGGAGGCTGTAAACAGGCAGGCCAATATAATTCCAACCTAGTAGTGAGACTCTGAATACCTGTATACCCTTCCCTAAATATATATATATATATATATATATATATATATATATATATATATATATATATAATCCCTACCAGCATAAGATCGCCACTACCTTCCAAGTCATCCAAAATCATCTTCCTCAGTTTAAGATCACTGGCGCCCTCTGCATCGTGCTCTAGTTATCGTGTGCATCCAATTGTGCGGGCTCAGAGTGTCAGCAAGTTCCTGCTGAGGCAAGCCTCCCTCCCCCACGCACTTTGAAAGAGCGTCTCTCTTTCCCCTCACTATACCTTGCTCTAGACAGGTCAGGGGACTGATTGGCCCCCAAATGGCATGTGACCCCAGCTACTCATAAGACTGAGAAAGGAGCATCACAAGTGATTGCCCAGGGGCTGGGGAGATAGTTCCGTGGCATAAGTGCCTGCCTGGCAAGTGCAACATCATGAGTTCAAACTCAGTCCTGCAGAAAAAAAAAAAAAAAAGTGATTGCCCAGCAATTTAAGAAGACCCTGTCTCACGCCAGGAATATAACTCAGTGGAACAGCATGTGCCTCACAAGTGCAAGGTTCTGAGTTTGATTTATGGTTCCAAAAATGAAGAAGATTTTGTCTTTGGAGCCGGCAAGATAGCTCAGTGGGCCGGGCATGGTGGCGCATGTCTGTAATCCCAGCACTAGGAAGGCTGAAAAGAGGAAAACCGCTAGGAGTCCAAGCTGCCTAATGGAGACCCAGTACCAAATACATTAAAAAAGAAAGAAAAGGGCTGGCCAAATAACTCGGTGGATTAAAGCACCTGCAAGCAGGCGTAGGGGTCAGGGGTTTGATCACAGGGCCTGCCATGCCGACCCTGCCACCGGACACACTGAGACAGCACTTAAGACTGGGCATGGTGGCGCATGCCTGTAATCCCAGCTCTTGGGAAGCTGTAAACAGGTAGATCAGTATGAGTCTTACCTAGTATTGGGTCCCTGAACACTCTGTAGACCCTTCCCTAAAATACAAAAATAAAATAAAATAAATAAAAAAGAAGGAAGAAAGGAAGGAAAGAAAGAAAGAAAGAGAAAAGGAAAGAAAGAGAAATTAAGAAAAACAAAAGGGCTGGAATGCAGCACTCCACAGAGTCACTCCCCAGTAATAAGAAACAGAAGAGGAAGAGGTCTTTCCTTTTTTTGGGGCAGGGAGGCACTGAGATTGGAACTTACAACCTTGCACTTGCCAGGCAGACACTTGTGCCATGGAGCTATCTTCCCAGCCCTCGAGGAAGAGATCTTAATACCATTTCCAACCATTTGCTTATGTAAGGATCTCTTCTGTTATGGTTTGTGTCTAGTTGTCCCCCCAAAGCCTCATGCAGTTATGAGGTGGGGACTTCTAGAGTTTGAGACTAATTCATGATCCACTGGTATTATGTGCTTGAGTACTGCTTGGATTATGGATTTTAGTACTGCTGGGATTATGAATCTCAGTATTGCTGGGATTATGAGTGTGGTCTGAGGTAATAGCCTGAGATACAGAGCCTGAATGTAATGTAAGAGAGACAGAGACAGACTCTATTGCCTGTGTTGTTGCTGTTCCTCCTCCAATGAACTGCTGCTCCCAGCCATGTGCAAATCTACCCTGGAGCCAGCCAAGTATGGAATGAAACCTTCAGGGACTGTGAGCCGAATAAACCTTTCCTTCCTTCATTTGGGTGTCAGGTATTTGTCCCAACAATGAGAGAAGAGTAACTGAGACATCTTCTAAAGTAACCTAGTGAGGGGCTGGGGAGATAGCTCAGTAGAGTAAATGCTTGCCTGGCAAGTACGAGGTCCTGAGTTTAATCACTGGAACAATAAAGAAAGAAGGAAAGAAAGAAAGAAGGAAAGAAAGAAAGAAAGAAAGAAAGAAAGAAAGAAAGAAAGAAAGAAAGAAAGAAAGAGCGAGCAACCTATTGAAACTAAATGGTCTATAATGTGCAAGGAAATGTGTCCATATTTGTAAAAGTCATGGAGTGTCATGGAGTCAGTGTTATATAACAAGGTAGGCACAATTACCGCTGTTCTGCTCACCTCCCCAGGGGCTCTGTGTTTCACAGATTCAACACAAAGGCTGCCGGCTTGGGTGGAGGGTGTGGGGTGGCATCATCAGGATATATTCTCCCAAACCACAATGAAGGTGAATCCCAGGGGGAGGTTCGTGCAGACATAGCAAAATATACCTAAAAGACCAGGTGAAGAGAACGTCTGGCATCAGGGACTCCTGTGCTTTTAAGCCTGTTTTCCCGTGAATCATAGTTAGAAACACAACTGACATCAAAGAAAAGCTGCTGGACTCACAGCAGCCAGGAAGCAGACAGGGTTACAAAGAGCCAGAAAGGAAAGGGTCAGGGACTCGACACACTCTAAAATGTCACTTCCCTGTAACCCACCACACAAACTCAGTGCATTTTACTAATCTTCTAGGAATCTCTCAATCCAATTAAGTTGACAATAAAGATTAATGATCATAAGCTCCCTTGTCAACTCAACACTTAAATCTATTTTCCCAATTCATATTTAATCTATAAATAAAGACAATTACAGGCTCACAGTTCTGCCTAACATGAGACTAACCTCATTCAACCAAAAATGCACTAATTCCTTCCCTAAAGCTTCAGTAGTTCCAACATTGTACAAAAGTCTATGTCCAGGCGGTTCAATCCCCGGCACCACATACTGCGCCAGCCCACCCCCAGGGCAGGCTGAGCCAGCCAAAAAAAAAAGTCTATGTCCAAAGGCTTATCTAAGACTCAAGGCAAACTTTTACCTGTGAGCCCCTGTACAATTCAAAAATCAACTTACATGTTCTCAAGATCCAGTGGCATAGGATAAACATTCCCATTCCGAAAAGGAGGAGCGGAGCAACAGAGAGGGATTGGACCACGTAACACCAAAACCCAGCAGGACAACCATCAAGTCCTGTAGCTCCATGTTCAGCATCCAAGGCACACCTGGTGAGATATGAGTTCCAGAGGGCTTGGGTGCCCCGCATCCACGGCCTTGCCTGGTGCAGTCCACACAGCCTCTCTTGGGCTGGCACTCTCCACCATCTGAGCTTTCCTTGGCAGATATTCCGCATTCCTGGAACCTGCAGCTCCCTGAGGTCTCCACGGTAGCTTTGGCTTCCCCTCACAGTTTCACGTACTGCCCTCTCAAGGCTCCCTAGCGAGGACTGCACCCCATCGCATATTTCCTGCCTTCCAGGCCTTCCTCTGTTGTCTGGACAGAAGCCTCTCACCACGCACGGTTTCTGTGTCCTGCATGTCTGCAAAGCCAGCCTCATGGGGAAGACACCAAGGTCGGCTGTCAGCTTAAGCAGAAGTCTGGCCACTTGGGCAGTGGCGACAGTGGCTCTGAGTGCCTGGATGGCTGAGCAAGGAGAAGCAAATCCCAGGGAACTAAACTCCTAAGTGGTCCCACTTGTGCAGGGAGCCCTGGGTTTATTTCTCAAAAGAAATCTTTCCAGAGAGTTTACACGTGTGCACCCTCACCCTTGTGGTGGGTGGGACCTTACTGATTTCTGAGCTGCCCTCAAGGCTTCTTTCTTCTTGACTTGGTGCAAAGTACTTGGCTTCGTTTTAATGGTACTCGTCCACAAACACACCTCTTTGACTCTAACTTTACTATTTATTTATTTACTTATTTACTTATTGCCTTTTTGAGATAGGATCTGGCTGTGCAATTCAGGCTGACCTTGAGCTCACTTTTGTAGCCCAGGCTGGTCTCAAACTTGCACCGATCCTCCTGCCTCAGCCTCCCAAGTGCTGGGATTGTAGGCATGTGCCACCACGTCTGGCTTTTACACATGTTTCTATTCTAGCTAAATGTTAAGTTTTTCAAACCTTTATCCTCTGCTTTTGGCATCTGATTCTCACTATAAATCTGTCTAAAAGCAACCAGAGATACTCATGACATAACCCGAACAATGAGTTGCTCTGAAATCTCCTCTGACAGATCAATTAGTCCATCATCTTTAAATTCAGTCTAACACAAAGTTTTAAGGCATGGACAAAATATAGACAAATTCTCTACCAGAGTACAACATGCGCGGCTTCTAGTCCCACTATTAGTAAAACCCTCATTCTCATCTGAAACCTTCTGAACACAGTCTTTACTGCTTACACGCCTATCCACAGCCTGATCTTCTAAACTCGCACTAGAATTTCCTACCAAGCGTTGCTTGCAGCAGCCTAGGATTCATCCCTGAAGTCTGCAGCCGTGCCCAAAGTCCTCCCATAAACCAATTTCAAAGGTTTCCGAAACGCATTGTCAGGTGTGTTACCGAAATGACCCCACTTTTCTACATCAGTTTTCTGTGTTGGTCAGCTCTGCACTGTTGTGACAAAATACTTGGCACACATGACTTTAATGAGCAATTTATTTTGGAACACAGGCCCAGTGTTTTCAGTCCCCAGTTGGCTTTCTTAGAGGCAGAAGCAGCTTGGCAGAGAAAAGTCGCTCATTCACGGCAGCCACAGCACTCAGCAGGCTGAGCAGGAAGACTGCCAGGAGTTCAAGGCCAGCCTGGGCCACAGAGTCAGCAAGGGCCCAACTCAAAAAGCAAAACAACTTGTGGCAGCCCAAAAGCAGAAAAGGTAAGAAAAGAACCAGAGAAAAAGAGGCTAGGAGGCAGATGTAGTCTCCGAATTTACACCCTTGTGGCCACCCAGACATACCCAGAAGGTAGTAGCCCACTTTTTGGGCTACAAAAGTGAGCTCAAGGCCAGCTTGAACTGCATAGTGAGACCCTGTCTCAAAAAGACAATAATAATAATAATAATAATAATAATAATAATAATAATAATAATAAAAACCAAAAACCCCAAAATGTTCATATGCTTTTCCCTGGTAACTCTACATCTAAAACTCCATCCTCCAGGGCTGGTAAGATAGCTCAGCAGTCTAAAGTGCCTGCTTTGGCAACCATAGAGAACACAGTTCAATCCCTGGCACCACATGCTGCGCCAGCCTCACTCCCTGGGCAAGCTGAGCCAGCCATAACATAAGTGAATAAAGTTAAAAAAACCACAACTGCGTAGCGAGACCCTGTCTCAAAAATAAAAACAACAACAAAAAACCCCACCAAGTTCTTGGCACCGAGGTTTTCTCCCAAAGGCCTAATATCCTTCTGACCCCTGAAGAGCGTGCCATCTAGAAGAATATAAATGCATTTTTTTCTTCTTTAGCTTTATATTTGTGAAAATTTTTTTCTTCTAGTTAATTATACAACCCTGGAGAAAGGTCACCTAAGACAGGCCTCAGGGAGATAAGGCCAAGGATCTTTCTTTCCATGGGGATGTGTGGGATGCAGGGAGAATCCTATGGAGAACTGGCCCAAGACTAATTGTGGTACGACCACCCCATCTTTCACCTTTATTCCCTTTTTCCTGACCTAAATAATGGTTGAGAGTGTGATTATTTTTTTCAATCAACAAAATCCTAGTGAGATTGGCAGTATCTTATGTGCATAACAAGGTAGACATTATTATTGCCTATCCCTTGTTCTTTAAGAATCAGGAAAACAAATATGCAAAGTTAAGTATCTCTTTTTGTTGGCTGTGTTTATTTCCACAGACAATATTTCTGAACATGAGGTATAAGGCCATAAGATATGAAGGAAAGAAAAGAGCTAGAGAAGATAAGCAAATTGCCCACTGGCTTATAAAAACACAAAATTCATGTTTGGGCAAGTTTTCTTTCCCACTTAATAGAAAAACAGGGGCTGGGGAGATAGGTCTGTGGCACAATTGCCTGCCTGGCAAGTGCAAGGTCATGTGTTTGAACCCTGTCCTGCCAAAAAAAAAAAGAAAAAGAAAAAAGAAAGAAAAATATTATGCAGTTGCTCTCAGGGAGTTGGATTTGTTTTTCTTTACTAATCCACAATATTTCCTCTCAATTCTTCTTTCGCTTCCCCACATATATTCCCACTCTACCTTCGTTTATCCTCAAACAATAAGACTTAGCACTAAGATATTACCAGATATGGTGGTGCACACCTGTATTACCAGCACACAGGAGGCTGAGGCAGGAGGCTCATTTGAGTTAGAGATCAGCCTGGGCTACCAAGTGAACTCGAGGGGGGTGCCAGGGAGACAGCTCCACGGCACAAGTGCCTGCCTGGCAATGCAAGGTCATGAGTTTAAACCCCAGTCCCACAAAAAAAAAAGTGAATTCAAGGGTAACCTGAACTGCATAGTGAGACCCTGTCTCACACACACACACTCACACACACACGCACGCACGCACGCACGCATGCACGCACAGACTAAGATACTGACTTTGAGATTAAAGATAGAAACCAAATCCCTATTACTAGCAGATTAGAATAGTACACCAGTCAGTTCTGAGGAAGATTCCACATCGTACTTCTCTGCCTCTGCTGAGAGCCCAGTGCAGTGCTTGCCTGGCACCTGGGAGCCGCTCTGTAGGGTATGAGTAAACAGCATAATAGTTTACACACAAACAGAAGACATGGAAATCAGCTCAGCCCCTGGATTCCTGGTCATATCCTCAGGACTAGGAGACCTGAAAAGATAGTCACAGGAGGGGCAGACTTATAATGCATAATGACAAGTCAGAATCAGAAAAGCAGGAAAAAAATGAGACATTAAAATTGTTTCAAGGAGCCAGGTGTGGTGGCGCACGCCTGTAATACCAGCACTTGGGAGGCTGAGGCAGGAGGACTGGTGCATGTTCAAGACCAGCCAGGGCTACAAAAGTGAGCTCAAGTCCAGCCTGAACTGCATAGCGAGACCCTGTCTCAAAAGACAAAAAAAAAAATTGTTTCAGGAAGTTTTGGGATGGTAGAAAAACTTTTTACTCAAATCAACAACTTCCAACATTGCCAGTTTCACCAGTAACACAATGCAACTATGGAACATTTGACTACGTATATGACTACTTTCTCTTAGATCAAAGAGAAGAAATCTATTATACTAATAACCATTAGAAAATTTACCATGTCTACAACCTGTTCCCTGTATAACTACAATGAGGACAACAATATGCATTGTATCAATTATTGTGAATGTACTACTAATGTGTTTTGAAACTGTCACATTGTAATTTCTTATTAAATGTAATAAAAAAAAAGAAGAAAACTTTTTTAAACTTGCTTTCCGGGCAAGCACTTATTCCACTAAGCCATGTCCCCAGCCTCAGAAAAACAATTTTTTAAGGCAAGATTCGAGAAAGCCCCCTACCCTAGCCAACCTCGATCAATCTCTTTGCTAAATTAAACTCCTTAAAGAGAAGGAGGAGGAAGAAGAAAAAGAAAAGGGGAACAGAGAGGGGAGAGAGGGAGGTATAAGGGTAGGGACAGAAGGAATTGCAGGAGAAGCTGGACATGTGGCTCCGGGGTAGACTGCTGACCTGAGAGCCCAGGACTGTGGGTTTGATTCTAAGCACCACAAAGCAGGGCAGGTGAATAAATAAAATTAAAGAATGGGAGAAAATGTATTTTCTCTGGTTAACATGTTTCCTTAAATGTTGGGTTTGCAACTTTGCACCAAGCCACATTCCCAGTCCTTTTCCTTTATTTGTTTTATTTGAGACAAGGTCCTGCTAAATCATTAAGTTGTCCAGGCTGGGCCTCAAGCTTGCAATCTCCTTGCCTCAGCCTCCCCATGGTGCACTTACGTAACAAGCAACACTGGACTGGCTAAGCACCAGTAAAGAATTATGATTTTTGGATTTTTTTGTTTATTTTGTTTTGTTTTTGCTTTTTACTTTTATTTTTTTGAGACAGGGTCTCACTATGCAGTTCGGGCTGGCTGGGTTGATCTCGAACTTGCACAGACTTCCTGGCTCAACCTCCCAGCCCTGGGATTACAGGAATATGCCACCACACCCTGTTTCTTCTTGCTTTTTGATACAGGGTCTACTTATGTAGTTGAGGCTGGTCTTGAACTCTATAGCCCAAACCTTACCTAGTTTTCTGAATGCTGGAACTATAGGTACACACTCATCCCATACAAGTATTTTTTTAAAAATTACTGATTTTTGAGGGCTGGGGATATAATTCAACAGCATAAGCGCCTGCCTGGCAAGTGGAAGATCCCAAGCTCGATTCCTGGTACCATAAATAAATAAATAAATAAATAAATAAATAAATAAATAAATAAATAATAGGGCTGGGGAGCTAACTCAGTAGAATAAGCACTTGCCTGGCAAGCGCAAGGGCCTGAGTTCAATCCCCAGTTACAAAAAAAAAAAAAAAAAAAGAATTACTGATTTTGAGAGAAGTAAACTCAAAATGAATATATAGCTACTTCAGGACAGTACAAAATTAAACTGTATTAGTGAGGGCTGGTGAAAGGCTGGAGATATATATAGCTCAGCGGCATAAGCGCCTGCACAAGGGCCCTAATTCAACCCTTGGTACCACAAAAAAAAAACGAAGTGAGGGCCAGCGCGGACTATGCACCTGCTTAGGCAAACGCAGGGATTGGGGTGGTCCCGCATGCCATGCCAACCCCGCCCCGCGCCCCCCTCCCCATGCACTGATCCAGCCGCTGAGTACGGGCATGGTGGCACGCCCCTGTAATCCCAGCGCTGAGGAAGCTGAAAACAGGAGCACCACTGCGAGTTCCAGCTGTGTATCGAGACTCTGTACCAAATAAATAAATGATTTAAAAAATTTAAATTAAAAAAAATAGGCGGCGCGTGGTAGTGCACGCCTGTAATCCCAGCACTTGGGAGGGCAAGGCAGGAGGATCAATGCGAGCTTGAGACCAGCCTGGGCTACAAAAGTGAGCTCAGGGCCAGCCTGAACTGCACAATGAGACCTTGTCTCAAAAAGACAATAATAATAATAATAACAACAACAACAATAATAATAAATATAAACTATTAGTGTAGGTGTGACATCTAGAATTGCACTGCCCAGTGTAATAGTCACTAACCTTATGAAGCTATTTAAGTTTAAAATAATTAAATTTAATTGTTAAATACAATTAAAGTTTAGTTATTGATTCTCATTAGCCACATTGCCCAGTAACCACATATGGCTAGTGGCTACCATATTGGACAGTATATATAGATACTGAGCATTTATCATAGAATATCATAGGACATTCAGCATAGAAAGCTCCATTGGGCAGTTCTGGCTTCAAGGGATAGTCAGTTGGTCCCACCAACTAATCTTTTTTTTTTGGCAGAACTGGGGATTGAACTCAGGCCCCTGTGCTTGCCAGGCAAGTACTTATTCTACTGAGCTATCTACCCAGCTCCTGCACAGACTAATCTTTATATGAAGCATAAACAAACAAATTCAGAAGAGGATAGATACACAAAGTTAACAGACATCACTCAAAGAATAAATCAAAAGAGTAGCGCAGAGAGGAGGAAAGTTCAGGAGGGATGCAAAAATTAACTTTAAACAATGAAGAACTGGCATATAACTAAAGGAATTAGTATTGCTACATATATTGTAACAATACAGTCTGTTCATTTTTTTTAAATTTAAAAATTTATATAGCCAGGTGTGGTGGCACATACCTGTTGTCAAGCCTGAGGCAGAAGGATGGTGGTGGTTTGAGACCAACCTGGGGTACAAAACGAGCTTAATTCTGGCCTGTTGCAATCAAAGAAGGTGGAGGTTTTTTGCTTTTTTTGTGGAGCCAGAGATTGAACTCAAGCCCTTGCACTTACCAGGCAAGAGCTTATTCTACTGAGCTATCTCCCCAACCCTCAAAAAAGATTTTGATGTATGATCTGGGTGGCATTTCAAATACTTTCCCCTCTTATTTCTCAACATTCCTAATTTTTCAATCATGAACCTCTACCATTTAATGAAATATATAAATTGTGCTTTTTTGTTTTGTTTTTGCTTTTCGTAATGCTGGGATTTGAAGTCAGGGCCTCAAACATATTGGGCAAGAGCTCTGTTACCGAGCAGCGTCCCTGGCTCCACTGCTTTGCTGCTGTCTCATGGAATTGCCCAGGCTGGCCCCAGGCTTGAGATCTTCCCACCGCAGGAGTAATTGGAATCACAGGCGTGTGCCGCCATGCCAGGCTATAAGAACATCGTATTGTAAAGAGACTTTTATATGTATAATTAGTTTACCTTCAAAGTAATTTCTCTGTTGGAAAACTTGCATGTGTTATTTAATTTCTCTAATAGTACGAGGTGTCTTTACCACCTGATTGCTTTGAGTGATCATTATAAAGCAGCTGTGAGATCATAATGTTAAATTTTGACTTTCCGCAGGGGAGGCCTATTAAACTTCTCTGCTCTGTGGTTTCTGGCTACACTTCAGTCTGGAATTTCT
Organism: Capromys pilorides; assembly: GCA_004027915.1. NCBI lineage: Eukaryota > Metazoa > Chordata > Mammalia > Rodentia > Capromyidae > Capromys > Capromys pilorides. The sequence continues at coordinate 25,811 of PVKN010002230.1, read as the reverse complement.
TCCTTCATCTGGCACAAATTAACAGTGAGCTGGGCTTTGATAGCCAAACAGCCTTCGGAAACTCTCTGCATACCATGCACGTATTCACTAATGGTCACCTTTTATGACATAAAAGTGTCAAGGGAGTTAGTTTGCATATTTATGAAAAGGCTCTCAAAACTTGACAGATGAATTAATTTCCAAATTAAATATTAAAACGTCATTATAGCTTCCTAAAGGTCAAAAGGAGAAAGCTGCTCATGTAAGCACCAACGTAAGGTTATAATTTAACTAGTGATTCCCATTTGAAATGACCACATCTCTACCCAGAAAAGGAAATGTTTGTTCAACACTTTTTCTAGTTTTCTGGATTCACGATTCAGCAGCAATTAATTATTATAACTCCAGTTGCTTTTCTTAAAACCACAGCATGGAACCCCACTCATAGGTACATTATAAGAAACATGACCTGGTGCCCCGAGAGATAGCTCAGTGGCACAAGCACCTGCCTGGCAAGCACAAGGTCCTGAGTTTGATTCCAGATACCACACACACACACACACACACACACACACACACACACATCTGATAACATGCTTGAAATTCTTTATTATAGAAAGACTGCTGAAACCTCAAGGTTATCTGTTTATGAGAAAAGCAAGGTTTTGGAGCATGATGTTCTCAATCTCTGGAGTAATCAAGGAAACTGGTGTTTTACTGAATGTACAACACCCGCCCTTGCACTCTGCAACCCGCCAGTCTGCATCTTTTACTTGTGTGGCTTCTTGCTTCAGTGCTTATCACTTCCCACTCCTGTTTACTCAATAGTCATTTCTGAGCTGCTGCTCCAGGCCAAGCACCACATCAGGTGTGGGAAGAAGAGCCCACACCTCCCAGCCTGTGGCCTGCCTCACTTTCACAAACATCGTATCATGTGGCCGTGCAATATGAGCTATTCAAAGAGACAAGACTCACTTATCTTTGCACCCTCTGGGGCTTAGTGCAGTGGCTGTTCAATGCACATTTGTTGAAGGAATGAGTACTCACAGGTGTCAGAGTCCCTTCCTGGTTCTTGTCTCAGCTTAAGAAGTCTAAACTTATAATTCTAAAAACATGTTATTGGGTGGCTGGGAAGATCACTCAATAGAATACGTGCTGGCCTAGCAAGCACAAGGGCTTGAGTTCAATCCCCGGTTCTGTAAAAACAAAACTAAACAACAAAAATTTGTTCTTGAAACAGATGCAGATAAATATGAAATCTAAAAACACGTTATTGGAATTCCATCAAGTTAATTCCAATCTACCACTCGCAGCACAATCCACGGCGACAACAAAGTCAGTAAGACATATATAGACACACATATATATATGGGAGCCAAGGGGCCTGTCTTAGTTACTCTTTACTCATTGCTGGGACAAATACCTGACACTCAAAATGAAGGAAGGAAAGGTTTATTTAGCTCATAGTTTGTGGAGGTTTCAGTTTATATTCGGCTGGCTCCAAGCCTGAGTGGCACATGGCGGAAAGCGACAGTTCATGGCAGTGGAATAGCAACAAAATGGTGACAGAGTCAACTGAACAACCAGGGCAGCAGAGTCTGTGTCTCTGTCTCTCTTTATATTGCATTCAGGCTCTCTGCCTCAGCCTATCCACCTTAGGCCACAGCCATAATCCCAGAAGGACTCAGACCCATAATCCCATCAGTCCTAAAACACATAATCCCAGTGGATCATGAGTCAAGTCTCAAACTCTAGAAGTCCCCACCCTATGATTGCATGAGACTTTGGGGGGACAACTAGACATAAACTATAACAGGGCCCTAAGTCCAGCCATGAAGATGGTTTTCTGGAACAAAGAGAGCAATCCAGAGTTGCACCCAGGTTTTATTCAGTGGAGAAGTGGGAGTGGCTTGAGAAAGGGGATTGTGGGAAGGTGAGCACTGTGAGCTGGGCTAGGTAGGAGGCCTTTATTTACCTCTGCCATATTCAGAGAGGATATGCAGAGGAAGTAATTTGTATTATGCTATTGAGATAGTATCTAATATTTTGGGTGTCTGGTGCTTAGCTCTGATGTGTAATCTTTCAAGCCCCAGGAAGTCATAGCCTCTATCTCGAGGCTTGTTCCCAGCTGACAGCGTGGAGCACTGGCTCTTCGTCCTGTCTCAACCTGGCTCATATTGGAGAGCAGCAGGTGTGGATCATCAGGGAAACACCCGTGCCGTCTTCAAAAATTACCACCAGCACCTCGGCTTGACCAATACACACTGCTGAAGGCCAGCTGAAAGGATAATGAGAAGTCCTAGCCAGCTCTGTGCATTGCAATACAAGGAAATAGGGCCGGGCTCAGCCAAAATGGAGACAGTCGCTCTTGGTGGTCCTCCACACATCAGAGAATGAACGAGGAAATATACAAAGCCTCATATTCCTAGTTTATGCTACTTTGAGTTTTGATATTGTCAAACATCTGTTTGTCTCTTTAACTGTATTATGTGTGTTTGTTTGTTTGTTTGTTTGTTTTGAGACAAGGTCTTATTTTGTAGTTCAGGCTGGTCTTGAACTGACTATGTCTCAGTCTCCCAAGTGCTGGAATTGCAGGCTTCTTTACTTAAAAAAAAACTGGGAACAGTATTGTGGTTCGTAATAATTGCCTTCCCCCCTGTGGAGCAATGTCCACTAACAATGACCTAAGGCAACACTCCACCTTTCCAGAAGTCCCCAGGCCACTGCCTCGGTTGCTCAGGGAGATGGTTTTGGTGCTGACACAGATCTCTGGGTGGCAGGAGCCAGAGAGCCAGCCTGGTGCTGATCTCTTCTGGAAACCAGACAACTCTACGAAGAGCTCAGCAATTGGACCACGCTATAAATTTTACCATTCGTATACTACTCTTGCAGAATATTTTTACATGTGATGAAAACCTGCACAGAATTTCCTTGATAAGTTAGAGAGCGAGAGTTCAATAAACTAGCCATGAACTTTGGAGCCACAAGCTCCACTGATGTGTTTTGGTGCTCGGCAGACTCAGGAAGTAAATGACGTTCAGAGACAGCTAGGGACTCTGCTAGTCTCCCCATAGAAATGCTTGTTTGTTGTGATGGTATGGTTGTTGTTGTTGTTGAGATTGAATTTTAGGGCCAAACTAAGCATGTGCTAACCCTAGAATTATACCCACCAACCCACTAACTCAGAAAAATGCTTTATCTATATTTATTTATTTTTATTGATTGATTGATTGATTTTGCGGTGGAGTCTCCTTGGCAGTTGAGGCTGGCCTTGAGCTCACTTTGTAGCCCAGGCTGGTCTTAAACTTGCAACAATTCTCCTTCCTCAGACTCCTGAGTGCTGGGACTACAAATGTGTACCACCATGCCATCAAGAAATACTGTTTTGAAACTTATTCTCTCTCTCTCTCTCTCTCTCTCTCTCTCTCTCTCTTTTAAAGTGAGAATCAAGACCAGGGACCAGGGAGATAGCACCTGCCTAGCAAATGCAAGGACCCCAGTTCAATTCCCGGGACTGCATGCTGTGCTGGCCCCTGTGCTGAGCCAGCCACCGAAGCCCAGCTGCACACCTGTAACTCCAGCACCAGGGAGGCTGAGATAGGAGGACCAAATAAGTAAATAAACTTAAGAGAAAAAAAGTGAGGATCAATACCTTCCAAATTACCCCTAAATTTTAAAATCTTTTTAGAGAATCAATCACCTTGCAAACAGTTCTGAGGACTGATGAAATCTTTCCTCAAACATACACGAAGACTTCCTTTTCTGCTTAAACTCTTTGGTGGCTTTTTTCTTCCCTTTTAATAAAGATTGTTCCATATTTTGTCTAAATTATTAATAAAACCTTCATGAAAGTGTTTTTTTTGAGGCTAAGGATATATAAACGCTTGCCTGGCAAGTACAAGGTCCTGAGTTTGGCATGTGGGGTGTCTTGTTTTGTTTTGTTTTTTGTTTTAACAATGCAGAAATGCAAGCCCAGGCCCTCCCACATGCTAGGCAGGTGCCCAACCACTGGACTACACTCTCAGCCATGTCAATTTCCTTTGCAAATATTATTAAAACCGTCTGCCAGCGCCAGGGATATAGCCGAGTGGCACAGCACCTGCCTGGCAAGCGGGAGGTCTTGAGCTCAATTCCTAGTTTAAAAAACAAAATCTGCCAATCTTTGGACAGCAGCCTTCCCAGGGCTTGTACAGGACTGTGCTTCATAGACTTTTCCATAATGAGGCAGTGGGAAAAGAAGCAAGAGAATCTACATCAACTACTTCTGCAGCATCTTTCACCACCGAAGCATATAAATCTCTCCTTTGATCAGGAGTAAAAGCCTGTGCCTTGGCTTGGCAATTATTTACAGACGCTAAAGACATGAATATAGCACAGCCCCAAGCTCTGTTCCTACTCAAACTGGACGTAGATCTAGTACATCTCTCATGCACTTTTTAATCACCCCTCTTATTCCTTTCATATATGCGGTGATGGCAAAACAGCCAGCTGCATGGGGAAAGGTTTCATTGTGTCCCAGAGGGAGTTCACCACCAGTAAATGCACCCCAGAGCTACTGTGCACGATATCAGGAGAAAATTAAAATGCAGCTTGATCTTGCTAAAGGGAAAAAGACAGGCTAGGGGTGCGCCTACAAGCACGGGCTTTGGCATCATCCAGGCCAGGGCTTGCAAGTTATTTAACCTCTGTAGTCTGTTTCTAATGTATAAAATGGGAGAGCTTCCTAATTATGTGGGTTGAAAGACCATAGGGAGCAGCAGGCAAAGCACTGGGCTTCTTTCTGTCTCATAGGACTGGTGTGTTGTACGTGTTCAGTAATTGATAGGTGTATGCCAGTCTTTTTTTTTTTTTGTAGAACCAGGGATTGAACTCAGGCCCTTGCACTTGCCAGGCAAGCGCTGATTCTACTGAGCTATCTCCCCAGCCCTCAGTAATTGATAGATGACTACTCTTTTTCAGGGTATTGGGTGCTTTTGCATTGCACTATATCCCCAGGTTTTTTTTTTTTTTTAAGCTGAAGTCTTGCTAAGCCACTAAATTGCCCAGGCTGGGCTCAAACTTGTGATTCTACTACCTCAGCCTCCTGGAGTACTAAATTAGAGGTGTGTGCCTCTGTACCTAGTCTTTTTTGTCTCCTCTCTCCTCTCTCCTCTCTCCTTTCTCCTCTCTCCTCTCTCCTTCTCTCCTCCCCCTCCTTCTCCTCCTCCTCTTCCTTCTTCCTCTCTCTCCCCTTCCCCTTTTCCCTCTCTCCCTCTCCTTTCTGCCTCTCTCCCAAGACTGGGGATTGAATTTCGGGCTTTTGTATTGAACTACATTCCCAGATCTCTTTGGTATTTGTGACAAATTTTCACTAAGTTGCTCAGACTGAGCTAGAATTTATTCTTTGTTATGATTTGGGTCTAGTTGTCCCCCCAAAGCCTCAAGCATCACAGGGAGGTTTCTGGAGTTCGTGATTTATTATTGTGGGTGTGGATGCTGCACCTGCCCTGGGGGAGATAATTGGCATCACAATGTAAGAAGGAGAGAGAAGCTAGCTAGCTGCCTGGGCTGCTGCCCCTCCGTTGCTCTTGCTCTCTGCCCTGTGCCTCTCTGCCTTGGAGCCAGCTGAGTTTGGCCTGAAACCTCCTGTAACTATGAGCTGAAGAAACCTATCCTTCCCTGATTTTGAATGTCAGGTATTTGTCCCAGCAATGAGAGAAAAGTAACTGAGACACTCCGCTTCTGCTCAGCCTCCCAAGTGCTAGGATTGCAGGTGAGTGCCACGCCACCCAGCTTTGGTGGCTACTCTTACCCAGAGAATAACAAAGAAGGCTTGGAGGTGGAGGTGGAGTTCTCCCACTGCTGGGCCTTCAGGTATGCGCTAGGAAAGGGTCTGGCAAAGGATAGACCCTCAAAACCATACACAAAGTGAAAGATTCAATTTGCACCCACACGAGCTTCTAGTCACAGGGAGGCAGGGAGATGCCTGGTCCCATGGCAAGACCTGCTCTCAGTTCCTGGTCCTCCTTTCCCTGTCCAAATCACCGCCAGCTGCTACATAAAGCGAAAGTGGCAGCAGCAGCAACCACAGAAAGACCTTAGGAGACCGGAGTCTCTTCCCTCGCCCTTTTAAAGTGCTGCCTCTTGCAGCTGCACCGAGGAAAACAAGACACCTCAGCCGGGCCTGACAGAACATAACGTGGCCTGGAACTACTGGCTTTATATAGTCTGTATGCATGCCGCAGATATTTATAGAGTGTTTGTGATGGGCAAGGTCAGAAGCCCTGCACTGCCCTGCTCCAGATTCAGCACAGAGGACACGCTGATGGCAAGCAGGCCGGGTGCCTTGAGAGGACAAAAGGAGCACGGGGCTGAGAAGGGGCGAGAGGAGGGACTGCGCCCCAGGCAGGCCTAGCATGCCCCTCCAAGCTGTGCCTGCTGAGTGAAGGGGAACCAAGCTTAGTGATAGGTTCTGGCTCTAGTGTGAAATGCTAAAATAATTATGGTGGTCATCTAATATGGCTGAAGCTCTTAAAACAAAGCCCATCTTTCCCAAGATCACCTCCTCCTTCTTCTCCAACTTAGCCCAAGACATAATTTACTTCCACCCTTCCGGCCAACTCAGGGAAGACCCCCAAACATCTCCTTCAGGTATATCCAAACATCCCTTCCAAACTCCTCCCCTGGCAAAAAGCCATAAAGCTTCAGCCTCCCTTTGTTCCAGTAGAGAGAATTCTCTCCTGTGTCCTCAAAGAAAATAAAGCCCCTTTCCCTTCTTTCTTCTGTTTATCTGCTGATCTGATCACTTGAAAAAACCTATCATGTAGAAAAGCTCAGAGATCACAGGGACGGAGAAGGCGCCAGGCAAAGGAAACAGGGTAAGAGGGGCTCTTGCTTTAAGACAGGAGAGTTGAGGGTGCATGTAGGCTGAAGGAGCAGCTCTAGAGGGGCAGGACCTGTGCAGGAGAGACAGCTCAGCTTGGAAGAAGAAAAGAGAGGAGGTCCATTGTGAATGTGAGATGAAGTAAGGAGTCTTTCCTGAAACTAAGGAGGGCTGGGAGAGCCTGACTAGAGGGAAAACTTTTGCAAGCTTCACGCAGACGACCTCTGGTTGTCAGGAGTCGGGCCGCAGGTGGAAACAGAGGCTCCGTTGCAGTCCTGGTCCTCATGGAAATGTGGCTTTCTCCAGTAAACTGCAGAAGGTTTGTGTACGTGTGGAGGCAGAGAAGCTCTTTATGAGCAACAGGAAGTGGAGGAGGGGAGGTAAGACCTTGGTCATCAATTACACCGCTCAAAGTTAGATAGGAGCAGTCTGAGGACTCCTGAGAACCGAAAGGAGACATGTGACAGGAGGGGGGATGCAAGAAAAGATGAGAAAAAGTTCATGTCCACCTCACAGTGTGACTTCATTTGGAAACAGAGCCTTTCCAGATGTAATCAATTATACTGAGGACACACTGGATTAAGGTAGGCCCTAAATCCAGGGACGAGGGTCCTAATTTTTTTTTCTTTCTTTTTTTTAAATGTGAGACAGGGTTTTGCTAACTCTCTAAGTTGTGCAGGTTGGGCTCAAACTTTTGATCTCCTGCCACAGCCACCGAAGAATGCCGGAACTATAGGCATGTGCTACCATACTCAACAGATGTCCTTAAAAGGGTACAGAGATGCACAGAGAAGGGACATTTAAGACTGAGGCAGTCGCAAAGTAGCACATGGTGTGCCCATAAATATGTACCTTTTTTTTTTAATTTATTTTTTCAGATTGGGTCTCACTATGCAGTTCAGCCTGGCCTCGCGCTCACTTTTGTAGCCCAGGCTGGTCTCGAGCTCGCACTGATCCTCCTGCCTCAGCCTCCCAAGTGCTGCGATTACAGGCATGTGCCACCACACCTGGCTCCCATTTTTATATGTTATTAAAAGTGAATAAAAATGAATATTTATGCAAAAAACAAAAACAAAGGACAGGCAGAGACTGGAGTATTGCATCTATGGCGAAAGGAATACAGAGGACTGGCAGCAGCCTCCTGAAAGGGAAACACAGAGCAAGATCTTTCCACAGGGGCGTGGTGGTAGACACACACAATCCCAGGCACTCAGGAAGTGAGGCTACAGGAAGGGTTCAAGGCTGACCCAGACTGCATGACCCTGTTTCAAAAAAAAAAAACAAATCTTTCTCGGGACCTCCAGAGCCAACCGTGTCAGCACCTTGCTTGAGAACACTTCTAGCCTACAGATACATCTGTTGTTTGAGGCTTCTTGGTTTGTGGTTCTTTGTTACCACAGCCCTAGCAAAGAAACACAGACAGGAAGCAGTTGGAGACCAGGGGTTGCAGCCCACAGCACCCTCCCTCCGCTTTGTACTGGGTGCCACAGTGAGCCTGAGGATGTAGGTGGACGCCACAGAGGCCCTGGGAGGGGACTTCACAGGAGCTGGTCTTGGGGGTGAAGTAGGGGTACACAGCAGCAAGGAGAGATCAAGCTTCCAGCTACCCCATGAGGGGCCACCTGCCCCCGACCCAGGTTCAGCAAAGGGTACTGTCCTTTGTCCAAGAAGAGGCCCAGGCTGGGTACTCCACAGTCTCCTGTCTCCTGGAGAAGGGGAGAGGAGGAGCCATGCTGCAAAGCAAGGAGGGAGCTGGGGGGGAGGAGGTGGAGGTGGCTAGAGACTTCAGAAGTTTAGGAGTGAAAGAGAGGTTAGATGGTGCTGGGCTTAACGAGTCTCAGTTACTCTTTTCTCATTGCTGGAACAAATACCTGACATTCAAAATGAGGTAAGGGGCTGGGGAGATAGCTCCGTGGCACAAGTGCCTGCCTGGCAAGTGCAAGGTTGTGAGTTCAAACCCCAGTCCCGCGGGGGGGAAAAAAAAATGAGGGAAAGGAAGGTTATTTAGCGCATAGTTACTGGAGATTTCATAGTTTAAAGCAGCCTGAATTATGTAGCAAGTCCTCAGAGCCTTATTTGCTCAGGAGCCTGGGGCACTGCCCTGTCCAGAATGACCCTCTCCACACCTCAGAGAGACTGCTGGCCTGGGAGTGGGGCACAAGGCATGCTGACAGTTTAATGGTATGGGACTCTCTGGCCCTGCCCCTCCTCAAGCCACACCCTGGTCTTCTGGCCCCGCCCCTCAAACCTCTTGCTGCTCCTCCAACCTTGTCTACCCCTTGCCTTACATGAGGCTTTGAGGGAACAACTAGACACAAACCATAACATTAAGTATATTCTTTGTTCAGTGTGGTTTGGCTGCTAAAGGACTATCAAAAATATAATTCTCACTTTATTCTCTCCCATTCCAGTTGTATTAAATCCAACTACACCATAAACCTGGCATCCCTCCCTTTCCACCTATGTCTGCAACAGATAATGAAACAATTGAAAGGCATCTCAGGGGTGGGCGAGACAGTTCAGCTGTTTAAAGCACCTGCTTAGGCAAGCTTAGGAAAAGCGTAGCAACTGTGGTTTCATCCAGGCACCACATGAAACGGCAGCCCTGCTCCCAGGGTGGGCTGAGCCAGTCACACACACACACACACACACACACACACACACACACACACAGCATCCCAAAGCAAGGAGTACAGCCTGTGGCAATGAGTGTGTGTGCATGTGAGTGTGTGTGTCTGCGTGCACTGTAGGGATGGGGAGTGCTTAGAAACTGCATGCAGGGCTGATGATGTAGCTCAGTGACACTGCATACTTAGCATGCACAAAGCTGAGCTCAATTTCCTGCACCACAAACACCACACAGACACAAACACACACACACAGGATAAAGGAAAAAGGAACTGCATCTCTGGCCAGGAATGCCCTACCGTATGTTTGCCTTGTTGATTTTCCCTCTAGTAGCTCCCACCTGTTCTGCCCCTCCCATTTGGGATCATTCCCTGGAGGTCACAGCAGTCACCTTCAGGAAGTCCTGGGCAGGCAGGATCTTCTCTGTCAGCAGGGGTTGTAGCTGCAGGGAAGCTGGTTACGACCCATCTCCTAGTGTTGTGTTGTTGACTCTGACAGCAATTTTTTCATCAGTACAACCCCTTCCCTACATTCTTGGTGCAGACATTGTAGATGGTTAAAGCTAATACCTTGTTCTAAAGCAGCCTTCAAGATCAAAGCAAGAGAATCAGGTAATCGTTCACAAAAGCCTGAAAGGCATTTTCCTTCCCACACAGTTCTGACATTCCCCACCCTCTGTTTGTTAGCTGTAATCCAATCCTCTTGCAGACTAATGCCAAAAGAGATTTTGTGCTTATTTATTAAACTTTTACAAAGTCCAGGATGAAAATTAATAACAGGAGTAAATCAAAGGCTTGGATGTTTTATCATACATAGCATCATTCATATAATCCAGCTGGGCTGACAGACAGGGAAAAGGCTGGATGGGAAGAACCAGGGAAGCTGGAAAGGGGAGGTGTCTTCACTAAAGATACTTCTAGTCTGCACCTTGTTAACAGAATTTGAAGGCTAGAAGAGCACAGGAAGACTACAGAAGAAATGCACATCATTCATTCATTCATTCAGTATATTGAGCATTACTATTATGCAAGGAAGGCTCTGGGAATATAAAATATAAGATACATATCTGCCATTGAGCAGTGGCACAAATTATGGGTTAAGTCCTATACAAAGCTTTATGGAGTACAGAGAAAGGAGTTGCCAAAAAATACCTGGAGAAGTCACACGGGCTTCAGGGAAATGGTGATGATTCAGGTTACCCTGGGAAGATGAATAGGACCTGGGAACTCAGTTTGAAAAAGCAATCTGAAGGCTGGGGAGCTAGCTCAGTGGCATAATCACCTACTCAACAAGCACAAGGTCCTGAGTTCAATCCCCAGCACTAAAGAGAAAGAAAGAAAGAAAGAGAGAGAGAGGAAGGAAGGAAGGGGGGGAGAGAGAGAGAGAGAGAGAGAGAGAGAGAGAGAGAGAGAGAGAGAGAGAGAAAGAAAGACAACCTGACCAAAAGCGTGGAGCTGATAGGAGCAAATTTTCTTCAGAGAACATTAAGGAGCTGAAGGTTAGAGTGATTCTGGCAGTGCTGAGGGAAGGAGCCAGAGAGACAGACTGGGACTAGATTAGGGAGAATCTTCTATAACATAAGTGATAGCTTCTGGTCCTAGTATGAATTGCTAAAATCATTATGATGGTCATCTCATATGGCTGAAACCCTTAAAACAAAAGTCTATCTATCTACCCCTTCTTCTCCAACTCAGCCCGGGACATAATTTACTCCTACCCTTCCTACTGCTTTAGGGAAGATCCCCTAGCAGCTCCCTCAGGTATATCTAAACATCTGCTCCAAACTCCAGCTCTGGCAAAAAGCCATAAAAGCCCCAGCATCCCTTTGTTCCAATAGAGGGACAAAATTCCTCATCCTTACCCACATTCTCTCCCATGTCCTCAAAGAAAATAAAGCCCCTTTCCCTTTTTCCTTCGGCCTGTTTCTCTGCTGTGCTAATCATCTGAAAACACCTATCAATAAGAAATTTGGATGTTGTCATGTGAATGGAGTTCTGCTGGGAATGGTTAGGAGGGAAAATGCTTAACTACTTATAGCTGCTTAATCAGGGGCAGGACAGTAGAGAAGGGACGGAAGAGCAACTCCAAGGATGGCACAAGAACTGCATCCTAATCATCTCAGGTGCAGAAAGACAATTAAGATCAAGAACTTGTCTAAGGTCTAGCCAGATAGCTCAGCAGATTAAAGCACCTGCTTAGGCAGAGCACAGCGGCTGGGGTTCGGCTGAGATGGCAATTGAGACTGGGTGTGGTGGCAAGCATCTGTAATGCTAGCAATTGGGAGGCTGAAAACAGGAGGATCACTATGAATTCAAACTGTATAGTGAGATCCTGTACTAAATAATTTTTTCTTTTAAAAAAGAACTTTTCTACAGTGGATCTCTGGCCCTTAGCAAAACATGCCTCCAGAGGCAAAAGCCATGATTTGCTGCAGCTGCATTGCCAAGCAGAAAATTAAACTAATAATCAGAGAACCTGAATTGCTGCTTGTTATGGTTTATATCTAGTTGTCCCCCAAAGCCTCATGCAATCATGGGGCGCGGACTACTAGAGTTTGAGACAGAGTCATGATCCACTAGGATTATGTGTTACAATTGGTTCCTCCCTGGAGCATGACCTGGGCCTGCCTAAGATATGATTGGCTCCTCCCTAGAGCGGGATCAGGGGCCCATCCTGGGGTATGATTGGTTCCACCCTAGAGCACAATGGGCCCACGTCAGAGTGACTGAGCACAAAGAGACTTTTTAAAGAGCTGTCGCTCTTTGCTCTGGTGGTTGTTCTGCCACCATGAACTGGATGCCCTCTGCCCTGTTCCACTCAGCCTTGGGCCAGCCGAATATGGACTGAAACCTCCAGCAACTGTGAGCTAAATAAACCTTTCCTTCCTTCATTTTGAGTGTCGGGTATTTGTCCCAGCAACGAGTAAAAAGTAACTAAGACACTGCTTTTAACCTTTTGGTAGGACCAGGGTTCAAACTCACAACCTTGCACTTGCCAGGCAGGCATATGTGTCACTGAGCTGTCTCCCTGGCCCCTAACTTTAACCTTTTGAAAGAGAGAAAATGAAAGGGTTCCAACTAAACCGTTTAAGGCTCACTTTCTACACAAGCACTCTGCCAGTGAGCTACATTCTCATCCCTTATGGCTTACTTTTTAAAGAGTGACTCTCAATCAAAAAGTTCTAAAATCTTAGCCCGCAAAGGAGGTCTATCACCTACAAGATAGGTAATAGTCCAGAAGAAATTTCAGCCCTAGATCAAAAGTCTTCAAAACATTTTGGGTTCTCTGTCTAGTCATCTAGTTACATAACTTCTTTCTATAGTAGGGCTGGCTAGACTGTATTTAAACCCATTCTGAAATTATGTGTCCGTGGTTGTCTGAAATACAGTTAAGAAACTCACAGATTAATGTATGCATCTGTTGTCTCTCTCAGTTAGCATATTTATTACATTACGTCTTTCCAGTCTAGTTCAAAAGTCTCAGTAAGTTCATTAAAGACTACAGTGTACCTGTGAGTGTCATCTGGAAGGTTTTCTAGATCTTGCCTGATCTATTTTAGGTCACTGAGAGAAAAGGACCTGTGAACATAAGTAGTTCTAAACTCTCTGTTTACTTCCTGTAAGGAATATTGTCCTTGAGAAGCTTGAACAAAATCAGCTGAGGATGGCTAAAACCCCATGGAGATCTCAGTTATGTCTGCCTAGAAGATCCATCTTCAAGACTCAAAGGGCAAACAGGGGAAGCACCTTCAGATTCAGTAGTAGTGGGCAATGCTTTGATTAAAGTTGTTTCAGAAACCTCCTCCACAGGTTCCAAAGATGGATGAAGAGTAGCCTCAGGCTCAGTGATAGTGGTGCCGTAAGGGCCAGAGGTGTCTGGCTTTCCTGTAGCTGACATTTACATTTTGAACACAAGTAAGTATTATTTGTTAGTACAAAGAAAGTCTGAATGATACAGGGAAAATGAAACACCCACCCTGCAAGGTACCTGGGACAAGTTCATGTTCTCTATAACCAAAGAATGAATTTTAAGAGCAACCAGAACTTAAGAACAGAATATTTATTGTGGGAAAGAAAGCTTAGGTCCAAGAGAGTGACAGAAGAGGGACCCAAGTGGGTTATCCCTGGGAAACAGTCTCTTCCAGGCTCTTTTATAGAGTAAAACCATGTGGCGAGGTGGGTCTGAAGTGGACAACATGGGAGCTCACTTAGGTGAGGTTGAGATAAATCTATGGTCAGCTAATGAGATTACAAGCACCACTGCTCAGGTAAAATTGATTAAATCCAGAACCAAACGGGGAAGTGAGTCATGTAGCTAGCAGACATGAATATAAAACAGGAGTTTATCCAGTAGCCAGCTGGTAGCAGTTGGATTAGTGACTCTTCCTGGCTTCCTCAAGGTGATGATCAGTCCCAGATGCTTATCTTAAGGTAAGCATTTGTTCAATCTTTGGTCTCTGGGTCTGACCGACAGTAGGAGCATCTGTCTCTCACAATTGTAACCTATCTTGTCTTCTATGCTGTCTTACTGAGGGCCTGGCCCTGTCTGACTCCCTATAATATTTCTACCTAATTTAGCTGCCTACAACATGAGTGCAAAGCAAACTTGACCAGATTTTCTGTCTCTAATAGTACAACTCTAGTTGTGAAATAGCATCATGATCAATACTTCCCTCCAGAGCTGGGCGTGGTGGCGCATGCCTGTAATCCCAGCACTTGGGAGGCTGAGCAGGAGGATCAGTGCGAGTTCAAGCCCAGCCTGGGCTACAAAAGTGAGCTCAAAGACTTCCCGAACTGCTAGCGAGACCCTGTTTCAAAAAGACGAAAAAAAAAAAACTTCCCTCTACACTCATTCCATCTGTGATCTGGGGGTAAGCCATGAATGGGTGCAAAAAAAATAGTAAACTTGTTTTTCAGTGTGAGAGGGTCAAACCTCTACCAGTGCTAATGAATACATTCAAAAGAGTAAAAATTTTTTACATTGACCACTGCAGCAAAACGCAAAAAGAAAAACATGGTGTCATTTTAATTTCTTTTTGATTTCTGTGCCCTCAAGTTATCCTGAGTCAGTTCCACTCCAGGTAGGTGGCTGTTGTCTGACAAGAGACCAGAAGATAACACTGGCCCAGCCAATCCGTCCTCGTGCCAGCACACGATCCTACCTTCCCAGGGAACTTGGGATCTTTGACTCCTATAATTGTTTTCAAAAACATAAATTATAATTTATTCTAGCTGAAAGAATCAGATTTAAAGAAGGAAGCATGACTAGTGTTGTAGGCAGCTAAATTAGGTGGAAATATTATAGGCAGTCAGACAAGGCTAGACCCTCAAGGAGACAAAAAGACAAAAGGACTTTATAACTTTGGGAGAGACAGGCCCCTGCTGTGGGCTGGACTTCAAGACAAGAGAGTAAACAAGCGCAGCCACACACCTCCCTAAAGATAGGCATCCAGGACTGATATTCTAAATGAGTCTCTTACTTTAAAGATGCCTGGAATTCACTAACCCAGCCCCTTACGGGAAAAACTCCTGTTTTGTATTCATGCCCGCTTGCCATGCCCACTTGCTATGTGACTTGCTTCCCTATTTGGTCCTAGATTTAGTCAATTTTACCTGTGCCATTGTTCTTGTAATCTCATTGGTTGACCATAGCTTCATCCCACCTCATTCCCACCTGAGCAGGTTCCCATGTTCTCCACCTTAGACCTGCCTCACTGCATGGTTTTACTCTATAAAAATCCGCGGGGCCGGCGAGATGGGTCAGCAGACTAAGTGTCTGCTTAGGCAAGAGCAGGGACTGGGGTTCAATCCAGCTGTGTAGTGAGACCCTGTACCAAATACATTTTTTTAAACAAGAAAAAAATCCTTGGAAGACACAGCTTCGGGGGCAATCATTTGTGTCCCTCTTCTGCCCCTCTCTTGGACAGGAGTTTTGTTTCCCCTCGTAAATATATTCTGCTCTTAACTTTCACTGTTCCTAAAATTCATTCTTCAGTTTTAGAGAACATGAACTTGGCTCAGTTATCTCTCAGGTTGGGAGTTTCATTTTTCTATATCACTAGCAAAACCAATAACTAAGAGATCAAAAGCACTATTAAAAAAACAAAACACTGTTTTCCAATTTTTGAAAGAATAAAGAAATTAGATCAAGGGCAAAGTAGACCATTTTTAACCTGCATAAGAGGTCATCTTTCAGAGACAGACAGAATCAAATAAACAGCTTGGAGTCTAGGCATTGACTCAATTCTCAATGGAGGCTTTTTTTTTCCTTCTGTATTTAGGATAGGGTCTACAGGGTCTCACTACATAGATCAGACTCCTAGTGATCCTCCTGTTTTCAGCCTCCCAAGCGCTGGGATTCCAGGTATGCGCCATCACACCCAGCCTCCATCGCCATCTCAGCGCGTCCCGCGGCAGGGCCGGCAGAGCAGGCTGGGGATTGAACCCCAGCCACTGCAGGCCAATGGAAACTTTAAGAAAGGTCTCTAACAGCATCATCTCAGGTCACTCTGGACAGAGCATACCGGAATATCACTGAGAGTTACCTCTTACCTCACTAAGGAGTGTAGGTGGCGACAATAAATAAGTGAAGACTTTTCTGCTGGTTACCCAGTTGCGGTGTCAACATTCGACTTCCACTGCAGAACCTTTGTGTATGTCTGCCAGAAAGCGACCCTTGGTATGACCTCTCAGTTGTCCTCTCAGTTTTCATTGGTCCTGGCAGCCGCAGAGCCGTCTCCAGAAAAGAATCCAGCTCTCTGGTCAACATTCCATCCATCACTGGCTTCAAGGGGGATTCCCTGGAAGTTGTTGGAGAACCTGTCCTCTGTTTCTAAGAATTGGTGGCTGCTCTAAGAGCCTTTAACTGTTTGGAAGAGCAATCACTGTTTGTTACAGTACTATAAGGAACAGATCAAAGCACACGCTAAAAAATATTTCATAAAAGGACCATTTTACAGCATTCCACCTCACAGTCTGCTAAGGGGTGCTCTGATCCAACTTTTGCTTAGCACAAAGCAAAACAGGTCAAATGAGAAATGTTAATAAATTAAGCATCTAAGCTGAAATGCAATATATACAAAATAAGAACAAAATGTCCCATTAAAGAAGCATCAAAATCTTTCCTTATTCTCAACTTTAATTTACCATCCTTTTTACAAAACAATAAGCGACTCACAGACACAAAATACTTTTTTTTTTTTTTTTTTTTTTTTTTTTTTTTTTTTTTTTTTTTTTTGGTCTTGTTGAGACAGGGTCTCACTATGCAATTCGGGCTGGCCTTGAGCTCATTTTTTTTGTACTCCAGGCTGGTCTCGAACTTGCACTGTTCCTCCTGCCTCAGCCTCCAAAGTGCTGGGATTACAAGTGTGTGCCACCATGCCCAGCACAAAATACAATTTAAAACATAATTTTTTATAATCTAAACAAGTCATAATCCAAAATCTGTAAAATGAAAACAAATGCTCACTTCCATCCAATTATGTCAATTCAAGACCTCCAAATGACATAGGGTACATGATATAAGGATAACATATGGACCTCCAAATAATATAAAATAAATGTTATAACTCCAAACGTGTTAGATGTCTGACCTTCTGAGGTCAATTTCTCTAAAGTCAAGGAATGAATTTTAGGGCCAAGAGAGGTTAAGAGTAGGAAGAATTTATTGAAAGAAAGATAGTTTTTGTCTGAAAGAACCAGAAAGGGGTTTGTAAAGTGAGTTACCCACTGGCCTGCTTCTAAAAGGTGTTTTATTGAGCAAAGCCATGAGGTGAGAGGGAGCTCAAGGAAGGATAAAACTATAGCCAACTAATAGGATTACAAGTATAGTCACTTAGGTAGTATTAATCCAATGGGAAATCACAGATAGGTGCAAGGTGGGGTAAAACTGTGGACCAATAAGAATACACCAAATATAACCACTTGGATAATATTGATTAAATGGGGAAGCAATCACATAAGAAGTGCACATGAGATGAACAAGGACTTTCCTGGAAGGATATGGGTCTATGAAAGAGGTTTTGATCCCCTACCCAAGGTGATTTATGCCTATTTAGAATATCAGGGTCAGGGAGATAGCTCAGTGGCATAGGCACCTGCCTGGCAAGTAAGTTCCTGAGTTCTATCTCAGTACTCAAAAAAAAAAAGAATATCAACCATGGCTTTTCATTCATAGGGCATATATATATATATATATATATATATATATATATATATGTCTAAATATTCCTCTTTTTCTGAAATCTGGCCTTCAGGTAGGGTCAGAAGACAAAACTGTCTTCTGTGTCGAGGGCTAAGCCCTGTCTAACTGCCTGTAATATTTATCACAAACTCAGCTGCCTGAAATGCTGCCACCCTCAGTCTTTCATTTTTCAGTTTGAGACCGTGTGCCACCACACGTTCAGGACAGGCTCCAGCTTGCAAGCCTCCTGCCTCACCTCTACAGTAGCTGGGATTATAGACATCTGCCACCATACCTGGCTGCTCCTGATTTCTAAATGGCTCTTTCCTGAACCTGCAGATCTCAGCTTGTGTCAGTTCTTCAGACCTAAGGAACCACCCCGCATAGCAGAAGTGGCCTCCTGATATTCTTTGTGTCTGGCTGCACTGTGTTTCTTTTTGAAATATTTATTTTGAAAGTAAATATTTTCAAAGTTTTATTGCAAACCAGAATTGGCTTACCGCACACAAAAAGTTGTGTGGTGGGGAGGAGGGATTGTACACATTGTAACCATGTTAATTATAATACATTAAAATGGTTTACATTACAAATAAGCCTGTAAGTTTAAATATACTAGTGTTATATAACCCAATGTACTGACTTTCTTTATATAATACATACAGCTATCAAGAATGCAAAAAAAAAAAAAAAAAGAACCTACACATAAATAATGCCCATTTTACAGGTGACATTTTAAACAATGAAAAACCAACAGCTGTGACCAACAGCTGTGACCAACATCTGAGGCATTGGTCCATAAAGACCACTTTTAAAAATAGAAATATTGGGGCCGGCAAGATGGTTCAGTGGTCTAAAGAGCCTGCTTAGGAAAGCTCAGGCAACTGCAGGGACTGCGGTTCGATCCCCAGCACCACATGCTGCGCCAGCCCCACCACCAGGGCAGGCTGAGCCAGCCACAAAATAAATGAATAAAGAAACATACAAACATAACAAGCAAACAAACAAATAAATAAATAAATTAAAAAAAAAATATTTGTAGCAGCAATGCTGTCTTTAGCCGTCTGGATGCAACTCATTGCAAGACCATTTCAATAAATTCTAGTTAATAACTATATCTTACAAAAAAAAAGTCCACACATAAATTTATCTCCCCCCCCTAAATAAATAAATAAATAAATAAATAAATAAATAAATAAGGTCCAGCCAAATAGCTCAGCAGATTAAAGCGCCTGCAAGCAGGTGCAGGGGCCAGGGAGTTGATCCCTGGCCTGCTGTGCTGCCCCTCCCCCGGGCACACTGAGATGACAACTGAGACTGGGCGTGGTAGCGCACCCCTGTAATCCCAGCTCTTGGGAGGCTGCAAACAGGCGGATCACTACAAGTCCAATATAGTAGTGAGACCCTGAACACCCTGTAGGCCCTTCTCTGAAATAAATAAAAAATAATAAAAAAAATTATCTTCCAAATATGGAAGAAACAAACAAAGTCCCACATTGTAGTGTCCTGCACGTGTCACACTGATGCTAATAGCAACGCTCACCTGTGGTCAGGCATGCCACACTCACACCATTGTTCATACTCCAAATAAACCCACAAGGAAAAATAAAGAAACACTCTGCGATAGCAAAAGTTTTGGAGCTAACATGAGCTTTCTCATCAGAAAAGGCACAATTCAGAATATTTCTTATCTCAGCCCTGATAGGCCTGGTGAGGATCCTTCTCAGACCAGCCCCTCCCTTCTACAGAGACTGTCATGCCTGGCTGGGGCAGTGCTCTAACGCTCAATTCAGAGAGAGCACCAAGTTGGAAGGAAGGATAAAATGAAAGCCCCACGAGCTCACTCTTCAGGAGATATGTGCTCTTCCAGCTCTTGTGGAGGTGCAAACAGTGTGTGACCGGGCTGCCAAGCTTCCAGAGGTGTGCAGATTCTCTTTAGGATGTCCTGTCAGCTGGCAGCTCCACCAGAAGGCTAGCTGAAGCATTCACAGACCCACATATAATCCTTCACAACCACCCTAAGACAGCTGAGAGGAAAGAGTCCATGGCAGGTGCACAGGAGAAGCTGGGGAAGGCCTCCGCCACCTCCTTTCTTAGTTATGAGATCATTCCAGTTAATTAGGGAAAAGAAGATGTGACTCTTCATCTCCATGAAGTCATCCTTGGTGCCAAGCCCCTTGGTCCTGTCCTGCAGGAGCCCCTTGGAATTTTTTATATTCGATTTCAAAGGGAGGGATTTGTTCAGGATGTTGTCATACATCTCAGCTGTGTTTGGACTATAAAAAGGAGGCAGGCCATACAGCATCTCATACAAGACGGCTCCCAGGCAGCCCCAGGCCACGGTCCTATCATAAGGCTGCTTATGAAGCACCTCAGGTGCAAGATACACAGGTATCACAGAGAGTGAACTTTATGCCATTGTGTTCAACGTTCTCCTTGAAGAGCCCAAAGTCGGAGAGGACAACGTGTCCCTGGGAATCTAGTAAAATATTCTCTGGCTTCAAGTCTCTGTACACAATGTTCAGAGAGTGCAGGTAACCCACGGCCCTGGCTATTTCAGCAGCACAGAAATGTGCCTGTGGTTTAGGGAGCAGCGTTCCCTCTGGAGGTGGTAGAACAACTCTCCATCATTAATGTAGTCTAAGATGAAGTACAGTTTGACAGCAGTGTGGAAAGAGAAGTGAAGTCCCACCAAGAAAAGGTCTTTCACATTCTTCAGTAGAACATCGTGCTCTGATATGATGCGTTTCTCTTCTTTCTTTTTAGGATTGCTTTCGTTTCTTTTTCTTTTTTTTTTTTTTTTTTCTTTTTTGTCTTTTTGAGACAGGGTCTGACTATGCAGTTCAGGCTGGCCTTGAGCTCACGTTTGTAGCCCAGGCTGGTCTCGAGCTTGCATTGATCCTCCTGCCTCAGCCTCCCAAAAGATTGCTTTCTCCTGTAAAACTTCGACAGCACAGAATGTTTCTACTTTGTGTCTTGCTAGAAGAACCTTTCCAAAACTGCCTTTCCTAATCACTTTTTTTTATGGCTGGCTCAGCCTGCCCTTGGGGTGGGGCTGGCATAGCATGTGGTGTCAGAGATCTAACCATGGTCTTGCGTTGCCTAAGCCTTCCTAAGCAGGTGCTTTAGACTGCTGAGCCATCTCGTCAGCCACCTCCAGTCACTTTTAAGAAGTGAAAGTCAGATGGTTTCGCATGAGGATTGGATGATGGACCAAGGTTGATTTGCTGAGGACTTGGTGGAGGAGAAGCGTTGGCATTCATAAGCTCAGGCTCCTGAGGTTGGGAGACTTTCAAGACAGACTGAACTTCGGGGTGTTCGCATGCATTGGAGCTATTGACAATCTTCTGAATAAAATCATTCAGGCCCATTCTCCTTTGCTTCGTGAAAGTGATGAAGATTGCTACCATTCCCCTCACTCTGGAATAAGGGACAGTGCCTCTAGCAGCCTCAGCTTTCACCATCATCACCAAGAAGAGAATACAGATTAGAGTAGAAGTCACGAGGCCGGCTCCAGCAGCACTGCCTGCAGTGTGTTTCTTTCATAGATGTTACCATGATTTACAGTAACTTGTTCATTTACTTTTGCCAGCATGTCTTTTGTTTGACTTTCACAATAGGAAACCTTGTTTTGGTTTTTTTAAATTTTTTTAATGTATTTGGTGTAGGGTCTCACTACGCAGCTCAGACTCATAGTGATCCTCCTGTTTTCAGCCTCCCAGCACTGAGATTATAGGCATGCGCCACCACACCTGGTCTCAGGGGCCAGCTGGTCCCTGCACTTGCCTAAGCAGGCACTTTGTCTGCTGAGCTATCTTGCTGGCACTGGCCCTAGTATTTTGTTTGCTAAACTTGTTGGGAGATTCTGGTCAGGACTCAGAAAACAAGAATGCTTATATTTATAAGATAGACAGTAAAGACAGGTGCAGGAGGTTTCATTTGGGAAGAAAAACTCCATTGGCCGCTGGAGTCTAAGCCATGTGTGTTACACTCACAAAGAAAATTTGTTTGCAGTTTGCTCATGTCCTAAGATGGGAAGAGTTGGAAATTAAGGGCAGCAGACTAATTACTGCTAGCAAAGGCAATTTCTGGCTGCACAATGCTGAGGTTGTGACATAGATGCTGTTGGAGATTTTCAGTCACATTTACACTGAGGACCAGAAGCAAAACACCCATTTAAAAGTTTTCACTTTGGGGGAAAAGAAAGAACCTGAAAAGTAGGAGCAAAAGAAACCATGACTTATGAAAAGATTAACACTAAAAATAAGCCAATTACTTTAAGTCAGGAGAAAAAGAAGGATCTCCTGAGGCCATCCAAGAAACAGCAAGATTCTTCCCTTCACTTTGTAAAAGTGAAAGACTGCCTTGGGAGGTGAGACCCACGGCACTAAAGCGCCTGCTTAGGCAGAGCACACAGCCAGGGTTTGATTCCTGGCTTGCCATGCTGGCCCCGCCCTTGGGGCGCACGAAAACGAAGATTAAAACTAGGCGTGGTGGTGCGTGCCTGTAATCTCAGCGCTTGGGAGGCTGAAAACAGGAGAATCACTACCAGTCCATTCTATGTAGAGAGACCCTGTAAACCCTGTACTAATTATATTTTTTTAAAAAGATCTACTATCTCTTTGTTTCTATCTTTTATTTTGCCCTTTAGTTTATTTGTATTTAAAGTTTCTCATATGGGAGAAACCTTGTGATACTTTTGTGTTTGATTTATTTCATTTAGCAATGTACTCTCAAGGTGCATTCACTTTTCTGCTGATGACTTGAGTTTATCTTTCTTTATGGCAGACTAATACTCTACTCTATGTAAATGTCACATTTTCTGTATCTATCCATTCTTCTGGGTTTTTGTTCGTTTGTTTGTTTGTCTTTTTGAGACAGGTTCTCGCTATGCAGTTCAGGTTGGCCTTGAGTTCACTTTTATAGCCCAGGCTGGTCTCAAACTTGCACTGATCCTCCACCTCAACACCCCCCCCCCCCCAGCACTGGGATTACAGGCATGCGCCACCACGCCCGGCTGTTTCTGTTTTAAATTACAGATCTTTGATCCATTAGGACATGATAAGATATTTGGGTACAGCTTCAATCTACTGCATATAGAAAGTCCGTTCTCTGAGCACCGTGCTTTCCTATTTGTCATTCTTCCAACAAACCTTCATTTCTCACATGTATACATATAATATCACACATATACATGTGATATTATACAGCTCAGTCTGCCCTGGGGATGGGGCTGGCACAGCATGTGGTGCCGGGGATCAAACCACAGTCCCTGCAGTTGCCTAAGCTTGCCTAAGAGGTGCTTTAGACCGCTGAGCTATCTCACCAGCTATCTTCCAGAAAATCTTTTGATGCATTTTTCAAAGATTAGATGGCTGAACATGCTGAGGACGTTTCTCATTCTCTATTCTGTTCCATTGATCTATGTATCTGCTTTTGCAACAGTGCCGTGCTGCTTTCAATCATTGTAGTTTTGTAATAATATGGAAGTCAGGGCTGTTATGCTTCCAGCTTTGCTCTTGTCACTCGAGATTCTTTTTCTATTAGGTCTCTTCCTGGTCCATGTGAATTTTAGAATCATGTTTTCTATTTCCATGAGAAATGCTATTGATAGTGTTATTACATTAAATCTGTATGTCAGTTTTGGAAATATGGGAACATTTTGATAATATTGGTTCCATTTATCCAGAAATAAGAGACAGCTTTGTTTTTCAGAGAGGGCCTTGCTGTGTAGCTTAGGGTAGCCTTGAACTCATTATGTAGCTCAGGATGACCTCAAGCTTGCAATTATCCTCATGCCTCAGCCTCCTGAGTGGTAGGATTTCAGGGCACCACACCTGGCCGGGGAATACGTTTGATTATTTTACATTTACTTAAGCATGTATTATGAGCTAATATATGGCCATTTGGGGAAAGTTGCACATGTTGCTGAAAAGAATGTGCATTTTGTTGTGGCTGTTGGGTGGAATACTTTTTAGCTATCTATTAAGTTCATTTGTCTGAAGGTACAGTTCAACTGTGATATTTCTTGCTTGATTTTTTTTTTTGTCCAGTTGATCTATTTGTAGCAATGAGGTATTGAGCTCCTGCACTATAATTGTGTTAATGTTTAATGAGTCTTCTAGATAGACACTTGCACCGCTGAGCTATTTCCCCAGCCATTAACTGATTTTTTTTCTTTTTTTTTTCAGGGAAGGGTCTATAGCGTGTTCAGGATCTCACTACTAGATCCGACTCATCGTGATCCACCTGTTTACAGCCTCCCAAGAGCTGGGATAACCGGTGCACACCACCACACTCAGTCTCAGCATTTCAGTGTCTCAGTGCACCCTGGGGCCTGGGCCAGCACAGCAGGCCCTGGGATTGAACCCCCAGCCTGTGTGCCTGCTTGCAGGTGCTTTACATTAACTGATTCTATGTTCAATAGTGTTTGTTTCATGAAGTTGGTATACTTTGGTTTAGCACATATATGTGTAGAATTTTTATCCCTTCCTCTTGAATTGCTCCCTTAGCCAATGTGTAGTGAACTTCTTTGCCGCTTGCAATCAGTGTTCACATACTCCACTTGATATGAAAGTAACATAGCGACTCCTGCTTATTTTCAAGTTCCTACTGCATGGAATGTTGTTTTCCATGCTTTGATTTTTGGTCTATGGACTTCTTTTTTGATGAAATGTGTTTTTTATATACAGCATGGATTTTGTTTCTTGATCCACGCTCCCAATCTGTGTCTGTTGATTAGGGAATCAACAGCATTCATAATAGCAGTTATGACTGAAAGATACTGACTTATTTCTGTGACTACATTATTTTTCTTTTGCTCTTTCCCCGTTTTGCTTAACTGCTCACCTGCCTGGTATATTCATTCTGTTAGACCTCTTGGAGATTTTGGCTTTATGGGTTCTTTCTAGCATATCCCCGAGGATTTTTTTTTTTTAATGTATATATTTGGTACAGGGTCTCACTATGCAGCTCAGTGATCCTCCTGCCTCAGCCTCCTCTGTGCTGTGATTACAGGCATGCACCACCATGCCTTGTCTTGGTGCCTGGCTCAGTGCACCCAGCACGGCATGTGGTACCAGGGTTCAAACATAAGTCTTTGTGCTTGCCTAGGCAGGTGCTTAGACTGCTAAGCTATGTCTGTGACTCTTACTGAAGCATATTTATAAAGGCTTTGAGAGCCCCTCTGACAATAGCAGTGCCATGTTATTAGAATGGCATGAAAGGCACTTGCTGCTGGAGGAGTAGGATCCATTTATTTATTTATTTATTTATTTATTTATTTTAAAGCTTTATTTATGTTATGGCTGGCTCAGCCTGCCCTGGGGTGGGGCTGACGCAGCATGCAGTGCTAGGAATCGAACTGCAGTCCCTGAAGTTGCCTAAGCAGGCACTTTAGACTGCTGAGCTATCTTGTCAGCCCTGTGGGATCCCTTTAAAAGCAAGTGTATACGAGAGACTGGCAGCTATTCACATTGCAAAACCGGACCATGAATTTTTTTTCAGTACCAGGATTGAACTCGGGACCTCGCACTTGCCAGGCTGGTGCTTATGCCCCTGAGCTATTTCCCCGGCCTGGACCATACTTATTTAAGCAAAATGTGTTTTCAGAACAAGTGGAAGGTAAGCGCCACTACTGCTGTCCAGCTTTATGTTTTTTTTGCCTCCAGATTATCTGTGTGCTGCTACTTTTTAGCATCAGTTATCCTGGGCTGTCAATTTCTTTGTGGTCACCCAGGGTCCAGAATAAGGAACCTTGTTTGACACAAATGTATCTATAAAATATTAGAGCTTGTTTGGTAGAAACATGAAACGTTTCTTCCTATAATATGGTCCATTTGGGAGAATTATTCCAAATCAGAAAAGATGCATAAACTATGCTGTAATTCTAATTCTAGGCAGTCTTTGAATGAAGTATTATTTTCTTTAGAAATACAGTTGCTGCCCTATATATCATATGGTATGTAACAAATATTTAATATTATAGAGATACGTAATTAGCATCTCAAGAGGCAAAGAGCAATAAACAAAACCCAGGGACAGCAGTGGTTTGGGAATCCCAGAAAGCTGAGATTCAAGGACAAAGATAACATCTTACCCTGAAGGCTTTCCATTAGCAGTCTCCTCCCTTGCTTTTTTTTTTTTTTTTTTAATTTTTTATTTT